>JAOEHY010034499.1:121462-131820 GCA_025447955.1 Psilopsiagon aurifrons
ACCGCCAGGGATGGAGCATTCACAACTTCCCTGGGCAACCCATTCCAGTGCCTCACCACCCTTACAGTAAACAATTTTTTCCTTGTATCCAGTCTAAACTTCCCCTGTTGTAAGTTTGAACCCATTACCCCTTGTCCTATCACTACAGTCCCTAGTGGAAGAGTCCCTCTCCAGCATCCTTATAGGCCCCCTTCAGGTACTGGAAGGCTGATATGAGGTCTTCATGCAGCCTTCTCTTCTCCAGGCTGAACAGTGCCAACTTCCTCATCCTATCTTCATATGGGAGATGTAAGAGGCACTTTGTTATCATGTCTCCACTTGTATTTGGAAAAGTAATTCCTGGAACTGCAGTTAATGGTTGTTCTGAGAACTGCGACTGTGTAAATCAATTAAAAATGAAACTGCTAGAAAGTGTGGCATGGTAATGTGGCAGTCTGTTTGATTGTTGCAATAAAAATGGCATAAATAAATTCTTTGTACTGAGATAGACATTTTGTGACCCAAAAATTACTCTAAAGAAGGTTCTTGAGTGCTATTTTATTCCTTACTGTAATGATTTTTCATATATGGATATAAGTATAGAAGTGTTGTTCTTAATAATGTGTGGTGTCAGTTAACGCAATGGGCCTTTAAAGCATCTCTTTTCTACCTCCTTTTCTGAAAAAGTCATAACCCTCTGTAGTGTTTTCACAATTTAAGGTTGTTGATGTAATTCTCAGCCTCAGGATTTTTGGCAGAACATTTTGTTGCTGTCTGATATCACTTCTAACAGTTAAATGGTTCACATTGGGTGGGTTTTAGTTTGTCTTGTACACATTTTCTTGTGCAGAAGGGAGGGAAAACTGGTATTGGTTCAGTTTCTCTTTGAGACCTTTGGATTTCTCCTAAAAATCTTGAAGTAAGATTTGCCCAAGAATTATGTTGCAACTTATTTACACAGGGGAGCTACTTCAGGTATTGATTGGTGTTGTAGCACCCCTGCCAGTACAGAACCCACATCTCTCTAGAAGCGGCTTGTAGTGATTACTCTGGCGGGAAAAAAACAAACCCCATGAGGCATATGAGCCTACAATTCTATTTGCTTGTATAATGCTAAGCAAAAAATACATAGTAAGCGTTATTGTATTATGTTGTGCTTTGTGGATCTATGTGTGCCGTTGTCTTTTGAAGCAAAGTCAATTTTCCACGCTAATCTTTTGTAGCAGTTATTTCCACAACTGAACGCTTGGGCTGTCTGATAAAGTAGTTGGTTTTGGCTTTCAGTCTTATTACTTGATAGTTTGGTGACTGATCCACAGACTACTATACTGGCATAGTAACTGTTTTATTTTTTTGCTAATAATTCTTTCAGCTTTGACTTCTGAGTGTTGATTTGGGGTTTGCAGAATTACTTACACTAACTATATGTGCATTTAAAGTAATGGTAACATTAGAGCCCTTGTTAAAAATAGAAATTAAGGTAATTTTCCTCTATTTTTTATTTTTGCTTTTATCATCGTTGGCTACGATAGCTGTTTTATCATCCAGTCATTGAAAGTCATGAGATCTTTTTTGCAGTGATTTTATTTTTCCGAAGACTGAATAATTTTGTGCTTCTGGCAGCCTTGTCTTCCCTGTCCCTTCCACGTTTCCTTGTCACTTGTGTATGTTAAACAGCAATCTCAGCACAAAGCATGAAACTTCACTGATAACCTCTCTTCACTGTGAAAACTGACCTTATTCATACTTTCCACATCTGTCACTTAGCTAATAACTGCATTCTTATCTGCCCTTTGGCAGCACTGTCTTTAAAGACCCTTACCTGAAGGACCCTGTCAGAGCTTCCGGATGGAAGATATGGAGATCTTCTGCAGGCTCACCTATTCACCTAGATGTGTAGGCTGCTTTAGAGAAGAAATCTGGTGACTTGTGAGGCATGACTTCCCTTTCTCTGCCATTGTACTACCACTGAAAGATGGTGGCTCATGTCACCCTCCAGATGCTCATTTCTGTCTTTTCATTCATGCAAACGCTTGCATTGCCGTAATGTAAACCGGATAGGGAAGCTGCTCTGAATGCAAAACTAAGGCCTACCATGCCCGATATGTAAAGCAACAAAGCATCTCCAGCTAAATCAAAATGACAAGCAAACCTCAGTTTCCTGGACCAGATTTCTAGCTCCGCCAACACAAGAAGGATTGGGGATGGAGAAAGGGAGGGTGCAGGTGATGAAGAAGTTTGGGACTGTGTCTTTTGGTGGGCTTCTGGCTTGTCCTGGCTCTCCTTCTCTGACTGGAGAGATTTGAAATCCTTGTTCACTAGGTCTTCAAATAGCTTTTGATGAGAAATCTCAGTTCCTACCATTAGAGATGCTTGATTTCATCATAATAAGTATCTGTATTCACTAGAGACTGCCTAAATCAGTTCCTTATTTCCACAAGGGGTTCTATATGTCAAACCAGAGCAGTTATTCTTTTTCTCATACAGTAATTCTGTTAAAAAAGAAATAATTAAAATATGCAAAACTGGAATATTGAGAGAACTGAATTTGAAAATTCCAAACAGGCTTGAGGCTAGGTCAGCTGCTCACATATTTTGCATCAAGGACTTCCGATAACCAAGGTCTTCACGATTTGTAGGTGTATTAGTATGTGCTTGTTATTTCCTCCATGGTTTATTCCTTACTAAGCATCCTGTTTGAGGAGGAAAAGCCTGTCAAAATAGCACTCTCAAATGACCAGGACTAATTAATGGTCACTCTTTTTCTGCCTTTTTTTCACCTCTGTATAGAAAGCATTTAGATGAAAGTAGGTCCTCACAAAGCTTGGTGACAGTATTATTTAACCTTAAATGCTGGAGATGAGTAAGGTAGGAGTAGGGCTTGTATCAAGCATGCATTTGCTCTAAGGAGATAAAAGCAGATCTGTTGGTATTCTTGGATGAATTAAATCCTTAACACAGCAGTTGTTAATGATTTTCTTTATAGATTTTGTAAGCACAAGCCTGAATAGGAACCTAATTTATCTAGCACAACTCATGTATGTGAAATTAAAACATGGTTCTTATCTTACTGGTTTTTTAGGGTAAAAACTGTTTACATTTAGACTATGAAGTATCTTGTGCTTTAGCAGTCCTAAAGTATTTCAGAATTCTGAACACCAGTTGTAACATGAAGCTTCTGAAAATAGAGTCACAAGCAAAAGTCAGCTTTCTGGGCGTGCAGTTCTGTCATGGGAAAGAAGAGTGGAAGTAGCTCACACCAATCCACTCCTTGCACTTCCGTTCCAGAGCTCTCAATTCTAAGTAAGTTTTGTTCTGCCTTGCAAAATCACAGCCATCTTTTAGCATATTATGAAGAACATTTCTTAGTGTTGCGTATTGTGTTGACTGATACAATAATTTGAGCTGGTGCTGATTATTTAAAAAGGAAACAAATAGTCCCAAAGGAGCTTGGCATTGAAATAGATACATAGTTGAGTGATAAACACAGCATTGAAATTCACTGTGGACAAGTAACTAAAACCTGAAAATCGATTAAGAAATTATTATAAAGAATAAAAACAGAAACCAACAGAAACCAGACAAAAGCAATTTTAAAAATACTGCAGTGCTGAGAGTGTGGCTGCTCAAAGGCCTTCCCCTGTGACTAGTGAGTACACCCAAACCCCAGGGTAGCTGTTCCTCAGGTTTGAGGATTTAGGTCTTTTGTTTAATCAGTTTGTGAAAACCAAAGTCCAATTGAGCATGCTGGGCCAGAGCTGATAGGATAATAAGGAAGCTAGAGAGCACCTCTATGTCCTGTAGTTTTGCCATAGCCAAATAAAGCTTAGCCAACAAGAAATTCAGCTTGTTTTGTCCATAAAAAGTTTTCAGACTGGGATAAAACCACCACAGATACTTTCCTGCTGCACAAGCATCCTGCAGGGGCTCACTTAACAAAGCCCTGCTTAATTCACTGGATTTAACATTGCAGATTTATAGTTACCCCTGGGTAGTAAGAGGGCGACTCAGTCACACTTTAGTCTTCTTATTCTTTCTGATGCCAGTGGCTGTTTGACCCTGAGAAATTTCAGGACTTAATTGCTTTCTCCCTTTTTGCATTAATAAAACAGGGCTTCTCTAGCCACTGCAGGGAAGTTCTAGATGAAAATCATCATTTCATTTAGTAAAATTTATTCTGTTGCTGCATCTAGTAACATTAATCACATGCTGATCATTAAAGCAAAAAACTGCAGAACTCCTTTCATATGAAAGGAGTTCATTGAAGGTGACCTGTTCACCTAAAGTGCTGCTTGAAAGCTTTAAAAAGTAATATAAAATTTGTAAAAGCTAGTGTGAACAATATCGCTTTAGAAAAAAGCGACTGATAAGCAATCCTGTTCAATAAAGCTGAGCCCAGGGTTAAAGTTCTTTTGTGACTATTACTTCACTGGTAATCATCTGGTTAATGATATTATATTTTGCTCATTTGAGCAAGAGATACATTGAATATCAAATAGTGGGACTGAATTTGAACAGACTTTGCCCTGATACTCGAAAACATGCAAAACATGTTCCAGATTCACTAATTTGAAGGTTTTTTCATGTTTAAATATAAAGAAAGGAGGTAAGGTTGTAATCCCATCACTTCTGCAGGTTAGGTGATAGATGAATGTCAGAAAACTCACCTCTGTGTACTTCTATGTTTATTTTTTTTTTTGAGGCACCACATTTATCTTGCCACATTTTAAACCACAGTGTCAATTAGTATTTGTGGGAACCAAGAAAGATGTATTGGGCTTGCTGGGTCTTGCTACTCTTTCTCTTTAAGTAGATGTTTCTACACAAAGAATATCTTGCTAACTGTAATTCATCTAACTGATGGAAAGCAGCAGTAGGTGTCTTCAGCTCCTGTAGGGTAAAGTTTTATGTGCCAACCAGCTGATTTGAACAGATTGTTCTCATCAGTAGATACAGGACATCTCATACTCCCCATTTTCTCCTTTTTACTGCTTTGCTCCCAACCTTCATGGTGTTGCTGCCCTGTCTTTTCTTAGTGCTTGTTCAGCTCTGCTCGTGATTCTTTGCAGAGCTGCCTTAAATCTGGTTTTGCTTTTTTTGTTTACTTTCTGATGGTTTAGTGCATCAGATTGACTTAGGTGGAGGTTGACTGATTGTCAAGGCTGGCAAGTAGAAGAGGAGGAGTGGAAATGATGCAAAAGTAGGCAGGTCCCTTCCATAGGTAGCAAGCTGCTGTGTCCCCCTCACCTCATCTAATGAAATCTGTACCTTGTGTTGTGAATTTTGGAGCAGGGTTGAGAGAGAGCCTGTGACTGCTGGTCTCGAGTGTTGATTTCAAGAAGTGACTTTTGTTTCTGTTTCTTGACCTCTCATTCCCCTTTATCAATCCATTTTCCTCCTGCTGGTGCTTCATTCAAAACAATACTTTGCTACTCATTAATGCTTAAAATGTGAAATGATTCACTCTTAGTCAAAGAATCAAGATATTTTAGCAATGAAGTAGTGATTACTCTGGAAAAGAAGCTGGTTTCTTCAGAGCATAGTTAAATGCTGGTGGGAATAAGAGAAAGGAAGAGGCTAAGTGGCTGGAAGAATTAGAAATGGAGGAGGTAATGCCTCTGTGTTTCTAGCAAGGGCAGCGCTGAAAGAAACAAGTGAGAAGAATATGCACTCCTTAGTTATAAGGGAAGATGTTGCAAACCTGCATAAGAGCAGATCTGGTTGAGAAATGCTGGTGAAATAACTGTGTGGTTATGAATCACTGACTGCTGTTTTTCTGCTGTGGATGGAGCAGCTCCAACAGTATTGCCAAAATCATAGTTTAAAAATTACACAATGTAAGATATTGTTGATCTCAAGTCACTCTTATTGCTCTGAGTTTTTAGTTGATGCACTGCAGAAGAAAAGTTTTTGGGTTTTTTTAGAACAAAGGCTAAATGGAGCAAATCTTAACACTAGTTTTAATTCTAGTAAATCCAGCCTAGTTTCACTAGGCCTTTCCTTACTGCCTTAGGTGATGCAGCTAGCTTTGCATGTGTGCTGTGCACCTGTTTCTTATTGTAGCTGCAGGTTTGTCATCTGTGCCATCATATTTTAATATTAGTAACATGTAGGATCAAATAGACCTCGGACAATCAGACAGTGAATTGAGTGCAAAGTGTTGAGGTCATCTAGAGAAAAATGTCACCCACTTCATTCCCAGTCTTATGGATACTGCTTTCCCACCAAGGCAGCAAACATTTACTGATCGTATGTTCTTTTGCTTCTGGAGTTCCGATGGTGCACTGTTGGAAGGCAGTATTGTGCTCAAGGATATTGTGCTCCCATTTAAAGAAAATAAAAAACCAGAAGCCAGCAACACTGTTTTCAAAATTAGTTATATATATGATGATGATGGAATGCTTTCCCATGCAGTCTTGCTGTCTCAGCATAATTCTACTCTGTGCATGACACACAAGCAGCAAAAGCCTGAGATTTTGATTCTGCAAGACATGCTGTTTATTACTAACATCAGCAGTAGTACTTAATGTTGCTTCAGCCAGAACCTTCTCCATTCCACTTGCATCCTCCCTGCATTGCCTCCTACCTCAGGCTTTTAATAGGTTCAGACTTACTCCAGCTGAAGTATTTATAATTGACCTAAAATCCAAATGGGTTTTGGTTTTGGGCATGAGGGCAGAATCTTAAGGTATCCAGAGAGACTCCAACTCTTGCGAGAGGTAGCTCTGGAACATGATACTACAGAGATCGGAATAGTCCCAGTGCAGTGAGATGAGTTATGACCTCTATTATCGTGTGTAAAATATTGGGTAGGTGTTGTACCAGAAATGGAATGACACTAAGTACAGCAGTAACTTTCAGTCACTGAGAGGTTGGTGATTTTTTTGTTTTCTTTATTTTGTTCGGGTTTTGTTTCGTTTTTTGAAAATGTGACCTTTTATGTATTTTCTTGTATTGTTTGCTGCTCTTTTCAGGAGTGGCTGTTTAATAGAAAGTAGTAAAAGCCTCTAGAGTTACAGCTGTGTCTCATTTCTGCAGTTAGCCTGTATCTAATGGGCTGCTGTTGAAACAGAAAAAGTGGTATATTTAATACTTAAAATTCATCAGTTAAATAGTTAAAATTTACCTGGCAAAATGTGAGTGTTCTGAAGTATTTCAAAAGATTAATATTCTGTTTAGGGTCATAATTTTGGGGTTGTTTTTAGAGAAGAAGGAACAAAATCAATCCGGTGTGGTTGTCTATTCTCAGTATAATGAAAAAGTTACTGTCATTTTTCTAGGGGTCACCTCTGTTTGATCTTATCAAGCAGTCAAAAGAACGAGAAGGCCAAACTGAACAGCCTGAGCCCACTTCCACTCTCAGTCTGCCTCTCCAGCATAATCACACTGCAGCAGATCTGTAAGTGACATGTTAATATCACCCTTAATATTTAACTCCACTTGGGTTCTGTTTTTCTACTTGTTAGCCTTGGTACTTAGGCTTGGTACATGTTGGAGTGTTGTATTTGCTGCTGCTTATTACATATGTAAATCTAACTTACTTAAATTCTAAAATATTTTTTTCAAGCCCTATTAAACTTGTACTTGCAAACTGTTATCTTACTTGCTCAGGACTAAGTCCCTTTATCAAGTATTTAATCAATAACTTGAAGTTTTAATTCCTGGTATGGGAATAGCAGGTTACAGGAGAAATTTATTTCTTCTAATAGGGAAAGAGTTCCTGCAAGTATTATTCATGTGAGATTATTCCTTCATCCTGTGATGCTAAGTGCCTAATACATATTGAATCTCCAGCTATCTTTCTCCTGTGAGATCTCCTAAGAAGAAAGGACCTCCTCTAAGTGGTACTTCCACTTCAGATGCTCAGCCAGGTGTTACTCCTCAAACACAGAAGCCACAGAAATCTACCTCCCTCTCTCTGTTCTACAAAAAAGGTTTGTTGCTTCTGTAGGTACCAAAACTGCAAAGTCATTTCCTGTTATTTTTCCTTTTGGGATTCTGGAGCTCAACATTTTTTAACGATTATAGTCGAATCTGTAATAAACAGTGTGCAAACCCTCAGGTGTCCCTGGAAGAAATAGTAAAACGGTGCCAGCAGGTCAGTGCTTGCACTCTACACACTGTGAGTTCCAACTGAAAACCTATCTGCTGATGGTAAGAATGGCCATATGGGCTCAGGTGGAGGCTTCTGTCATAGCACCCTGTCTCCAGCTGTGACCATAAATAGATGTCATGGGAAGCTTAAGATGGTGTATGGTGCTTCCCCTGAATGCTTTCCCAAGCTTTAACTTTTGCCAGCTTAGGGGTTTTCCTGAGTCTTTTCCAACGTGTCTGCTTAGTGCTCTCATGTTCCAAGTACTTATTTAGACACTTTTTGAAGTGACCTGGACACAGCGTGCACAGCATTGTTTAGTGTGGACTTCTGTGTGTCCACTGCATGTTGTATAAAGAATCTTTTGTATATATTTTGATTGAGCCTGGCATCTGCTAATTTCATTTGATGGCTTACAGTTTCTGTAGTGGGAAATGATGAACATTCAGTTGCTGTCCATCCTCCATCATGTTCCTTTTGTTTGTCACTCTTATTACAATTTCAGTTTATTTTATTTCTCTGTTTTTGAAGTGTATCTGCTGGCCTATCTCCGACTGCGTACCCTGTTCTTTCGACTTCTTTCTGACCATCCTGACCTGGAACCCTTGATCTGGACCCTCTTCCAGCACACACTGCAAAATGAGTATGAGCTTATGAGAGACAGGCACTTGGACCAGGTAACATTAACAAGAAAGTTCTGAAACTGAACAAAATGTTGCTCATACATTCTTTAGCCATTAGAAATAATAACCTGAGTTTTTATTTCTCTATGGGTCATTCAAAGGAGAAATTAATTTAGAGTGAAGTTTACCATCAGGTTTTTTTAAGTACTGACAGTGACTTTGAGATCTTCAACTACCATTTGCAGCGATGTTCAAAATAATGAAGACACAACAAGTTTTATAATAATTTGCATAAGAAAATACTGATTTTCTTCGGGGAGACAACATGTGGCTGATAAAAGTTTTGTTATTCAAGCCTAAAATTGCAGCATATAAAATGAGTTTGAGAAGATATTATCAGCTCCAATTGATTGTCACACAGAACTAGAGGAAACAGTAGTTGACTTACATTCTGGAAGGTCTTATGAAGAGAGTTGCATGCTGGTTTACAGAGCACAATCAGTAATTGAAGTTCATCAATTGATTACTCGAAGAAGCTGCTTTAATTTTCTGCATTTCCAATTGTCTTGTCTTGTTTCTTTTATAGATCATGATGTGTTCCATGTATGGCATATGCAAAGTAAAGAATGTAGATCTTAGATTTAAAACAATTGTTTCAGCCTACAAGGAGCTTCCCAACACAAATCAAGAGGTATGAAAATATTTTAATGTTATCCCTCCATAAAAATGTTATAAACTAATTATATATCTCTGTCTAAAGCAAGATAAAACTACGCCTGAACATCAAATGAAGACTTCTGCTTCACTGCATCTCTGTTTTGAGGAGGAGAAAACTGGCTCTAAATGTTTCTTTAAACATCTCACACAAGTAGTTTGGTAACTCTCCTCAGAAAGCGAACTTCATTCCACTTTTTTACTTAAAGTTACTAAATAATGGTTTATGATTCTCTTTGGAGACTAGATCAGAGATTCAGGTCTAGAGCTGATAGGATTTTCAAGTGCAACGCAAGTTCCTTTAAGCGTTAATGTCCATGGAGCATTAAGGGAAGAGAAGCAGACAGCTTTCTGGAGAAGCTTTCAATAGAAATATGGTTAGATATCAAACAGGTGTGTATATATTAAAGTTGCAGGCTTAATTGTAACATTAAGAAGTTCCCTTCTTTGTAAGGGCCTTACGTTTTTGCATGAAACAGTAACTAAATTAATAGAAAAGATCTCACTGAACAGCCAGTTGAACTGTAGCATCCTTTAGCAGCAGAATTTCTCATCGTTTTTGTGCATCTTGGCGAAACTCCAGGCTTTTGTCTCTAAGCCTTAAGAACTATTTCATCATCAGGACAGTAATGATGTTTTTTAGCCTTCCAAGGTGTGCACAGTAGTTACAGTTGTGTGTGTGAAAGTAAATGGAGCTTAAATACGGGTAATATTATCAACATGTTATCACTAAGGTGCTGTGCCAGTTAATTAAATAGATGCTTCTACTGGTGTTCATACATGTTTGGAAAAACAATTAAGAACTGTTCTAAGCAATAGTTCCAATGGCTTGCGTACACTACACATGCCATAGAATTATAGAATAGTTAGGGATGGAAAGGACCTTAAGATCATCTAGTTCCAACACCCCTGCCATGGGCAGGGACACCTCCCACTAAACCATGCCACCC
>JAOEHY010034499.1:132237-171152 GCA_025447955.1 Psilopsiagon aurifrons
TTGTCCTATCACTACAGTCCCTAATGAAGAGTCCCTCCCCAGCATCCCTGTAGGCCCCCTTCAGGTACTGGAAGGCTGAACAGCCCCAACTTTCTCAGCCTGTCTTAGCTGTTATCTGACACAGACTTTATGTATGGTTTTGCGAGTTTGCTTTTCATCCCTCTTTTTAAAACTGTGTATGGTTTTCTCACCCTATATAGACTTTCAAACGTGTTCTCATCAGGGAAGAGCAGTATGACTCCATTATAGTCTTTTACAACTTGGTGTTCATGCAGAAGCTGAAAACGAACATTTTGCAGTATGCCTCCAACCGGGTAAGCCATTGTGTTTAGACTTCATTATGTGACAGAATAGGAATGTCCAGTAAAGAAAACCTTACAATTATTTTGTTATTTTTATAGCCTCCCACTCTGTCGCCTGTCCCGCACATTCCTCGCAGCCCTTACCAGTTTTCCAACTCTCCTCGGCGTGTCCCTGCTGGCAATAACATCTACATCTCACCCTTGAAGAGCCCATACAAATTCTCCGATGGGTTTCAGTCACCCACAAAGATGACTCCAAGGTCTAGGTAAGTTGTTGACAAGCATTTTTTTGACTACTTTAAAGGTATTTGGGGCATTTTACTGGAAGTAAAAGAAAGCCAGGGAGCCTTGTTTGTCAGTAGTCTGTGGTTGTTACATCTTTTCTGTTTAAATGCTCGCATCCTGTATTTGGCATCTGTATTCATCCTTGAGCATTTTTCTGTTTCTGCAGTCAGTGTGCTCAAAGAGATTTTTTGTTTGTTTTTTTCTCTTTTATTTATGATAGTCATATGCAAGCAGGGTTTTCTGACCTAGTTGTTTAAATGTTGGCTTTTGACTCTGGATCACCCTCCTGAAATACAGAGCTGAGCTTTGTACGGTTGTTTAATACTATTATGGAACAAAATGGTTCAGAGTATTTAGTTGACTGAGCAGAGCATTTCAGACTGTCAGTCATTAGTTCTTAGAAGAAGAAGATGACAGCAAATGTTCCAGTTTCCTGTGGGCTTTTCAAGCTAGGATCAGGAGAGTCCCATTGCACCTACCCACTGTGTACAAAAGTTAAAATATTACTGTGTATTTTGTGTTGAAGTCCCGCATGGTTTTGATCAGCAAACACCCAAAGGTAAAGATGAAAGGATGGTTGTCTGGATACCCAGCACTGAAGTGTCTTCCTGCTGATAAGGGATGGACTGTGGGGGCCTCCGATTCTTTCAAGCCCCAGTTTCTTTTCTGTCTTTATGGTTCATTTGGTAATTCTGTGTTCTCTGGTTTGAACAGAGACACTCAACAGTCTCAATACAGTAAAGCACAATATGGGTTTGCATTGTTAGTGCAGCCTGGAAGAGACTTTGTTAATATCCTATGCTAAGCTGTGCAAATCAGTTCTGTCATTGTTAAATGCATCTTACTCTTAAACACTTCTCTTCTTCATTTGGCAGAATTTTGGTGTCAATTGGTGAATCATTTGGGGTGAGTTTTAACATTTTTAATGTTTGATCTTGAATGTGTGTAACTTTTGGAGGAACGGGCTGGCTTGCTGACCCCTGTAGAGCTAGCGATGGAATGTCTCTGAGTTAATGTAATGTGTTATGGAACCTATAAGCACAAAGATCATGGGGGTGTTCTGTTAATTCCTTTCAAAAGCCCAGCTTGCAATACTTCACTTTGAATTTGCATTTTCCTTTAGTTGCTCTGACAGAGTTCTTAAACTGCAGAGTTGTAGAACTCCTAATCTGCCTTCGTGGATAATCTGGACAGCTTGAGTCGTTTCAGGATTTATTGGTGCTTTTTTTTGTTTTTCTGTCATTTCAGACTTCTGAAAAATTTCAAAAAATAAACCAGATGGTGTGCAACAGTGACTACCACCTGAAACGCAGCGCAGAAGTAAGCGCTGCTCCTAAGCCACTGAAGAGGCTGCGCTTTGATATAGAAGGGCAAGACGAAGCAGATGGAAGGTGAGATTGTTCTTGGCTTTTCAGTATCTTATGTGTGTTTGGTTCTTGGGCCATCCATCCTAACTCCTTCCTGACATCCTGACTTCTGTTAATTTGTAAACTTCAGTGAGTAAATGAGAGATGGTTGCTTTAATACTTCTCAATAAGTCACTTTGATGTCAGAAGCAAGGATTTATTCAGCGCCTGCACATTCAGCATCCCCGTGTTACCACTGGGTGCTAAACCATGATGTTTAGTCAGTCTTTTAAAAAATAAACCCCGTATTTTTTAGACAGATACCAGGTAGCTCTTGAGTTTAGTGTAGGCAAGAAAAAGAGTTTGCATCTTTGTAAGAGAAGGCAGTAGCACTGAACTAATCTTGATTTAGTTACCTTATGAAGATAAAAAGTTGGGTTTTTTTTTCAACTTCCACTTAATATATGCTTTCTGTCTGCAGCAAACACCTACCACAGGAGTCCAAGTTCCAGCAGAAGCTTGCAGAAATGAGTGAGTATGACTTTTTTTCATTAACTGCTCAGCAGTGAGTCCCTTGGATAAATCAGTTTGTGCCCACTTAGATAAAGACATGTGCTCTCGTAAAGACACTGTTGTCATTTTGGTAATTTGCTTTGTGTTTTGTACTTGCTTCATTTAATCTTGAGAATGCAGATTATACAATGGAAATCCCCCAAAGCCTTTTTGAGGATGTTAAATGGCGCAGCAGCATAGAAAATGCTGTATTACATGTGAATAAGACACATTCTTCCTGAACACTCGAATTCTTGAACTATGGGATTAGACTCTTGCCAAGGCTTTCCCATCTTTTGAAATGATAGACCCTTAGCTGGGAGCTTGCAAGTAGAAAGAAATCAGTAGTAACTGCAGCAGTGTTTAGTTGACCAGACCACTGAAAATGCAATTATAGTTAAGAAAAATTATATAGACAGGGAAGTTGTAATTTTATATGTTGTTTTGCTGTTCTTTATGCTAAAATACTCAAGACTGCTTTTTCTTTTACTGTGGATCAGCGTTTCTGTCTGATTTTATGGGGTCACTCCTCTATTTTTCAAGTGAAACTCAAATCTAGCTCATGGAAAGCAAAATGGCCCCATCCCCGCATCTAAGCTGTATTTTCCACTCCCAAGAAGGAATGCACTTGGTCTTACCTGGCTTTCTTACTCTCTAGTGGAATCTGAGCTCTGTAGCTGAGCAGATTCACCCATCGAATATTCTTAGCTAGCAAGTGTCTGCTCATCAAGCTGGGTATGTTCATAGACCCAGGCACCTCTGGTTTATTTTAGAGCAGTGTTTACTTGTGGCAGAGATAAAGAAGGAATATTCTGTCTCATGACCAGTTAATGGTTAATGTGCATTACTGAGGGGGGAAAAAAGGGCATTTCCCAGGCAGGCTGGCCCTGGAATATGGGCACTGCTTGGCGCAGAGTATCTGCCTGGCAACAGGACAAGATCCCTACACGATGCAGTCCATCTCCTACCTGGAGGATGGAAACAGACAAAAGTGGAGGGTACAGAAGCAATGAGAACTTGAGTGAAGAGGTGGTATGAATTTAAGATGTATGAGATTGAGCAAGAACTCAGAAGCATGCGTTTATTTTCAAATGAGGGACTTGTTTTATTTAGAACAGTGTACTTCTGTTCCTCGTGTCATTACAGATTTTTGCAGTAAATAATCACATCCAGCGTATTTCTGAAGAAAGCATTTAATCTTTTCTTTTGTTTGTTTTGGCTTTTTTAGCATCTACTCGAACAAGAATGCAAAAACAGAAACTGAATGATGGAAATGATACCTCAGCGAGTGAAGAAAAGTGATATTCTTCTCAGGACCAGGGGCTGCACTGCAGGCCCTCTTAGATTGTTTCTGTTTTACAGCCTTCCTGAATTGAGTTGCTTTTTTAGTTGCTTTTTATTCCGAAGTGCTAGTTGACAGCGTTTGGACTTTTTAAATTTTTATATGTTTTTCATGATACTCTTGGCCTTATGATGTAGCATATATACAGTGTACGCCTCTGAATTTAATTTATATATTTTTTGTGAGGGTTTTAAAAACAAACTTGGAAGGTGTCTTAGTTTTCCTATTGCAACATGACTGATCTAAGCCAATTCAGTCCACTGAGACTGAATTTCAGTCCACTGGGACTGAATTTCTCTAAAGACAAGATGTTAGCTAGAATGATTTGAAGTGCACTATTTTTTTTTTTCTTAGATTTCATGTTTATATCCTCATTAGTTGCAAATTTTGAACGTGAGGGACCAGATACTGCAAAGATTTCTTTCTCTGTATATAATGAGCACATCAGATTCCCATTAACTTAAACTGCACAGCAGTCATGAGACCTCGCAGAGTCAGGGCCTCATGTCAGACATCAACCTGAATGCAGAGTGAACTCATTATGTGGCTGTACTACTGAAACCAGTACTTAGTATTTGTGTAATTTCAGAGGGCAGTTATGCTCTCCGTCAGTTTGAATTTCATGGAATATGGATCCCACAGAGAATATTCCCAGAAGCCGAAGCTTCTTCCCATATGCAGAATACTTGATGTGCACTTTCTTCTCTTGGAAAATCTCAGAGTATTGAGATTCCCACCTGGTACATGAGGCTTCAAAATTCTAATGATGTAGAATTTTCTTGATTTCTTCAGATTTTCACCTACCCATCGCCAAACTGAACAAGCTTCAGAAACAGGCACCAACCCTCCTTACTGTAGCTGAAAGCTGAGTGTCTCCAGGTGGGGTTCCAGGTAAGAGTAGCCTGGTCTCTAAAAGCACAGGGCATCCTGTCTCGTCAGCCTTGCCGCAGCATCCGCACAAAAGCCAAACTTGATGAGCCCATGCTGAGAAAACCAGTCTGCCTTTGTTTCCTGAAAAGGCAGAGTTTAACAGGCAACTTCTTGTTGTAACTAGCAAAAAAATCCCCAAAACAACCCCAAACCTTTTTCATCTGAAGTATTTATAAGTTACTGATTCAGATACTGGAATTTTTCTTGCAATGACAAAGTGTTTGCAAAATTGGTAAGGGAAGCACATATTTGACTTCCAGTGGATTAAAATATGAGTAAATAAATGAAGTTTTGCTTCAGAATTACCCATTTTTTATGAAATTTAGCTTTTGCAGCTACTTAAATTACAAGAGCTATAGTAGAAGCGCATGCTGTTCATTACACAAACATTTTAAACCAGTGTCTTCTCCAGCTAGCTTATTTAGAGATTGTTTTGCTGATCCTAGAATAGTTACAGCAGCACATTTGAAAGATCAGTTCTTTTATTGAATGGAAGCTAATCCTAGAGCTACTAACAATTCTACCAGCAGTACACTGATTTGTCAATGAGCTTTAAAACAAAACTGAGTTCTTTTTTAAGTCTCAGTACGGCTTCAACTTCCTTCCTGAAAAATGTAACAGTGTTAAGAGTACCTTATGTTTATTTTCTCACTTTTTGCAGTTTTACAGAATATGTGTTAACATTGTGGTACACTGACCATAAGCTACAGCAGCTGAAGTTCTCCCATGATCCTTTGGCTGTATTATTTCTTTACTGTGATAATGTATGTTTTGTTCAAACAGGATGCTTTGCATCAAATGTAAGAGAATATTTTATACGACTAATCAGTTTCTCTCCTTTCAAGATAAATAAAATAGCTTTTAAAGGATTTACAGTTTGCAATTTTATTTAGGTGAGAAGGTGACTTCATGTGGTAATGAAGTATGGTAATGGCATGGGCCTACAGGAAAGCTGGAGAGGGGCTTTTTACAAGGGCATGTAGGCATAGGCCAGGTTGGATGAGGCTTTGAGCATCCTGGTCTAGTGGAAGGTGTTCCAGCCCATGGCAGGGGTTTTGGAACTAGGTAATCATTAATGTCCCTTCCAACCCAAACCATTCTGTGATTGTGTGATACTGTGATGTTCTCCTGCGTCACACTTGACCATGATTCTGCAGTTGGTACAAGCAGAGGTAACGCCGGCTCCAGTGACTGATTCTGTCTGGTTCCAGAAGTCCAAATACTTACACTGCTGGGCTTGTAGTCACCTCCAGAAGTTTCTGAAGATATTCTGGAAATCTTGGTCTCACCAGGCCTTTTGTTCTAGGGTCGCTGTTGGTAACTCTTTGGACAGACGCAGGTTGGCATTGTGTTCTGGGTCCTTGCTGAGGTGCCTGAGGCAGTCCTTTGAAGAAGCTGGTGTCCCATCATTTCACCACCCTGTTGTTCATAATCCATTCTTTCACTCACACTGCTGGAAATAGGCCAGGATGTCAAAACTCCAGCATAAGCCACCCTGCCCTTCTGGGCAGGATGTCTGGCTGTGGGCACGTGAGTCCTGCAGGCTCCCCATGTTGCTTTTTTGGAGTCCATAGGTGCTTGTGACTCATGGCTCTGCTGAGCTTGCAGCGTTGTTTGTAGCATCAGTGCTCAGGATACTGTGTGGGGTACAAAGTGCACAGGCTCATGGGCCAGTCCCTGCCCCCTTCTACAAACACATTTTCCGAGTCTTTATTTTTAAGCAGGTACATCTGCAAATAAAAGTGTATTGAAACTATCAATCAGATTTGGAAACATAGCAGTGTTGGAGAATGCCTTTCTTATAGCAAGACCTTGTATTCAAAATGGCCTAGAATATTAAAATGGTATTCCAGGACAAAAAGAGAATGAGGATTCAGAGCAGAGGAATTGGATAAAAAATGTGACAGGCAATTTAGATAATAGTAAGGCAATGGTGAGGATTGCACTGCTGGTCAAACTCTTCCTCTCTTTGCTGTGGAGAAACACATATTTGTGGAGATCGGTCTCTGCCTGAGCCCTGTTCGTAAAATGGGGGAGGTGAATTGGGTTTGCCAGTGTGGCCACCTTAAGTGGGATGGGCTGACTCTGAGCCTCCTCAGTTGCCATTATACACCTTGATCTCCTCCTGCCATACCCCGTTTCCAAATGCTGTTTGCTCTTACGTGTCACAGGAACTTATTTCCCTGCGTTTGACTTGCAAGTGAAGAATTTTGTGCTCACGCAGTGCTAGTCCAGAGAAACTGTCGTAAATAGCGAGTTCCTCACAGGCACCGGAGCAGACATAGGCAATGTGTAAACTGTGTGTTTTGAAGTACAGGAGTGGCTGCAGGAAGATACCTGTGTCAGATGTGAAACAGCTCTGGGATACTGGTGCAAAGTACAAGTTGAAATACTTTAAGGTGTAACAGATAAGCTGGTTGTAATGTACCTTTGCTTCAGAAACAGTTATTGGTGTTTTGAAGACAGTTTTATTACTCACTAAGTCACCAGGCCATTAATTTCTTTGAAAGGTGGAAACACACTTATGCAAATACTCCAGCTTTTTTTGCAGACTCAGTTTTCATTCTGCTTCAGATGCTTTATCCGGTGGCAGTTATTTCTAGAGGAACACAAATATTATCTCTGGTTTGTTTCATCTCCCCACTACTACGTGATCAGCTCATTTTATGCTCTCAGACTCCCACTCATAGTTATTTAAATATTATGGCATTTTTATTAATGGTCTATTAAAACCAGGCAAGTTTATAAAGAAACAAGAAATCAAAACATATTTCTGCATCATTAGGTGGTAGCTGGTGAGTCCTGTCTCTATGGGGTAAAGAAATGCTTTGGAAGCCCATGGCAATTGTTTAGATGATGTAAACCCAGCAGTTCACACAACTATTGGGCACTGTAACAAAATTCTAGTGGAGAGTACGGGTTGCGATGCAGTGCTGACTCTTGGCTTCAGTTACTCAAGAGAACCATTAAATGACCCTATCACTGCCTGTAACTTCTTTTGCTTTCAAAGTCCATTTGATTCAGGAAATTATCCACCTAGTTTCCTTCCCGCAAAGTGGAACATCCCTCTTTTTAAACCTCAGGTACAATTTTTTGGCTGTGGTGTCCTAAACCAGAACAATACTTGCATATTTAAACAACTCATTACATATTTAACCTGCAAGATACACAAACATGAGTCTGTTGCAGACCATCTCACAGTGGTAAAATGCATCCCTAATTTCTCCTACAAGGACCCATGATTTGATTCTAAGCACGCTTATATACACACATCCGTGTTTAACCACCTAAGCAAGAGTGTTCTTTTAAACATTGACCTTCAAGTGCCAAGGAAAGTGCTTGCAATCAAAGTTTAAAAAATTAATAAATCAATGTAATGCTGTCACATCCAGGCCAGATGATACACACTGCATGAATAAAACCAGTGCTGACCCACTGCATCTTTAGAATCATCCTCATTCAGTCCAGAGATACTCGTTCTCAAATTTACAGGCTTTGTCAATTACTCTGAAACTGCAGTGAGGTTTTAATGAGTACAAGTAGGTTGGAAATTGTGAGCAGGAAGGAAATACATTGAAAAAAGCCACGGTGGCACTATTGGCTATGTTAAGCCAAAACCACCTTGCTAAGAAAGCAAGCAATTTGTAGTACAGTAGCTGTTGAACTACTGGCTTTGAACTTGAGCCAGCTTGAGAGAGTGGCGTTGCTCCCCTCTGCTATCACTCCATGGAGTGGTGCCTCTATGAAACTTACTGGGCAGCAAATGTTTTTAATCAGACCTCAAGTTAAAAATAACCCTTTCACAGTTACAGCTTTGGTTAAGTAAAACAATAGAAACCTGTGAGACCTTTTGTAGTCCACATATTGGGAAGGCCAGAGTGATGGCAAGGCCTTTGCAAGGGGGAGTGGGTGCTCAGCTCGTTCCATTTCCTGGTGAGGTTAACTGTATACCAGTGCAATGCCTGTACATGCTGGTAGCTGCAGCTTGGGCTGTGGCCATCCACCCTCTTTCTGTGCTGTTGCTACAGCTAAGAAAATGCTGGCAGGTGAACCTGGCAGTTCTTGAGTGCTGAGAGGGGCAGATTTACTTCACTTCAGCCATACCTGGCCTAACCAAAACACCTGGAATTGCCCAGCCTTGGCTTAGGTAGAATTGCCTTGTGCCTATGCTATATGTTATATGGTGGGCTATAGCATATAACATTTACTGCAAGGTTGTGCCCTGCTGTGGTACTGTTCCACTCTCTGTGGGCCTGAGTCAAGAGCTATTGAGCACCACCTTATCAAAGCTGATCTCCAGGGAAGTTGTGGTTTTGATGAAACTGCATTATTTGCTGGAAAGTTTTCAACCAGTTCTGTTTGAATACAAAATACTGACGCAGCTGCTGAAGTACGGACTTGTGCTGCTCAAGGAAGTTGTACTAATCACTGAGGGGGTGGCAAACACACTCATTAGCAGGAGATGATCCAATATATTCCTAGTGAAAGTCTGAGGTAAAAGTCTCAAACACAAGTAATTCTTTACCACAGCATTCTCCAAAATAATTTGCTTATGGCCCCCTTCCTGAGTAAATTCTGCTGTCTGGATGCCTCACCCTTCCACTCACACCTGCAGGGACTGATGTGAAGAGAGGCAGTACTCACTACTCATCCTGTTTGAGGACATCTCCTTTTCCACCTCAAGAAAAAGGATGGTTTGAGAAGAGATCCTCCAATATAATAAAGAACAGATATTTCTACTTTAGAAATGAGGAAATGAGACTGCAATCATTTAAGGGAATTAAGTTCTTAGAAACCACATTTAGGGGTTAGAAAAAGTCATTGAACAATTCTGTGGCACAGCAAGGATCTGATGGAAGGTCACAAGACTAAGTATATCAGTGTACTGAGCCTGGTCATCCAGCTTTTTACCTTCTCCATTTGAAAAATGCCTCAAAAGGCTCTTAAGGCCACTCCATCAGTCAAAATGTAAGAGAAACAAGTTCTTGAGGGTCAAGTCACAGTTACCTAGTAGAAAAATTCAAGTAGATGCTTCATGAGCTCAGCATCTTCTGTAACGGGGCAGACCTCCCTCTGTGCAACACTGGGTGGGGGTGTCATCTTAACTCACTTTAGTCAGTTAGAAATTAAGCATCTACTCTGCCTTAGCCATGCAATCCCCTCCATGAGCAGTCCTGAGAGAGGCAAGTCCAGAGGGCAGATCCTCTCACTTAGAACAAGCCTGTAAGGTAAGCGATATGGTATCTCCCAGCACTGAACAAAGGAGAGCCTGAACCAATATATTTCAACAATGTGTCCTTGCCACATGGAAAATAATGTTAGTTCCACTCTTATGATTTAATCTAAAGACCCATTTTATCACTTCAAAACTCTCTTTTCCCCCATTTTTCTTAAGGTGCTTTAGCTGGGGATAGACAGTAAAAAAGCAATAAACAAACCTCAAGTGAAACTTCCCTTTCCTTGACCTTTTGTTTGGGCTTCTTTTGGTAACAAGTGAACAGGTGGTCTTCTCAGTACCAAAACGCACAGGACAATATTTCATGTCCAGCCAAATACTGTGGATGCTTCCTGGCCCACTGGGGTGACAGGGAACATGCTTGGTGTGATGGAAAGGAAGATATTTTCATTCTGTCTATAACAATGGACATAAATGCCAGGAACTCAAAACTTGTTATGTCCAGCTGAAGCTCTTCATGGCTTATGTATTTACACTCCAAATACATACCAAGTGAGACACATCCTCCTAGCAATCAGAAAGCTTCATCCTAAACAATTTATATTACTTCCTCATATGTTCAGAAAAACAAGTTTGTATCTATCTTCACCATATGATAAACGACGCAAGCAGCAGCGCATTACAGCATATTAACACAGTTTGGTGATAAAAATATACTATGACAGTTTTAGCAGCAAATAGGTCAGTGTCCAAATGCAGGTTGTTTAAAGAAAAAAAAACTCAGACAAGGTAATGACAGCTTAGTTTGCTTGACTCCAAGTGGGAGAGGGTAGTTACTGCGTTACATTTTTGTTGTTAAATTCTGACTGTTGGCAATGAATTCTCAGCACACATCTATAGTATAACCACCTTTACAAAACCTGTGTTAGTGGACTTTCACCCATTTCCTAAGCTGATGGACACTGAGTCTTTTTTTCCAAACCTTTGCACCTTCTGACCATGGATCCAAAGGAGGCGTCTTTCCAGGAGGAAAAAGGATATGCTCCTCAGCTTGCTGGTAGTCAGACCTCAGTTTCGGAATGCTCCCACTCTGCTTGCTTTGCTAATGAAGTTTTTCAGGAGGTCATGGTCCATTTCAGCAAAGCCTTGAGTTTGTGTAACAACAGTTAAATGGTTTATGCAAAATCTGAAGCAAAATTCTTCCAAATCCTATGAACAAATTGAGGTAATTTGTATTATGAATGAAATTATTTTTTTGTTGGTTTAGATCTGTCATTTAATTAGCAAAGAATATCCCAGAGTGTTCACATTACCAATCCCTTTTCTGATCAGTTTGATTGGATCATAAACAATAGTATGAAATTTGTTCATACAAACTATTCAATAACCCCACTCCAAGTAAACCGGATTAACCACGTAAATTGACCCTAGAACTCCATCACATTTACTGAGCTCATTAGAAAAGTTAATATAAGTGAAACCATCAACTTTTCCTACATACAACTACTAGAGCATCAGTGGCTCCTTTCTTTTCCTTCCTGCACTGAATACAGTAGCTATCCTGTGAAAAAGAGCATATCCTAGTCTTGCTGAAGATAAAAGGAAAATATGGTGTAACATTTGATGATGCTTACTGAACACAAACGGGATGTTAGGATACAAATGTCTTTCTTGGTGAACCCAGGAACTGTGTCCTCCTATCTAGAAACTGGGACTCCTAGATGGCAAAAATGGTTCTGTCTTGTCCTCGTCTTGCTGCAACAGGATGTTCAGATGTGCAGCCCAGAACAGATACAAGCCATTAAGCCGTACAACCATGATTTCATACAGTAAATTTTGCTTGCTCAAGCCTCCTCATGACAGTGGCAGTCCTTTCCATGCACTGGGTCAATCCCCTTTGTCTGGTTCCCATGCAACAACATGCTGCCTTCTGCAGCAAGCAGAGCTGGAACCAGCAGCAAGGCAAGTCTAAATAGGAAGTATGATCCATGAACTCTTTGCAGGTTACAGCAAAAAGAGGAAAAGTGGTCTCTTAATCCATGTCAATTTTGTTCTATCTTAACTACACAGACATTGCAGCCAGGGATTAATACTACAAAGACATTTAGCAGAAAGCCTCTGTATTTCCCTTTAAAACCTCTTCCTTAGATTGTTTCAAGTCCTGTCAAGATGTAACTAAAGCTTTAACAGAGACCAAGCAGCACAAAATATCCTTCAAAAAGAAATAAGGTAGCAACAATGCACGGAAGTGAATTGTATCTCTCCTCAAAAAGTGCTGGAAAAGCAAGAAGGCCAAGGTGAGTAAAGAAGTTTCAGCAGACGCCTGAAAAGCTACTGCCACACCTGAGCTGCTTTACAGTCAATGTGTGAGCTTTCACTGTAAATTAATATAACACCAGCTGCCTTTTCTGGTGCTGCTCTATGAAGAGGACCACGGATACTATAGAATCCTGGTCACTAATTTTGCAGTTTCAAGAAATACTGGGGTTTAATTCTGTTATATAGAGACAATTAAATTTTCCACAGTGCTGTACAAGAAATATGCTTTAAAAGAACTTGTGTTCACATTTAATGAACAATTAACTCTTTTCAAACTTCAAAAATATTAGGCCATTTTCATAATCCTTCTTTGGGCAGTTTTTTTACTGAAGTGCAGATACACTGCACATGGTTCTCAAACCAGTTTTTACTATATTAATGTAGTACCACTGTAAGATCACAGCTTATTTCATGATTCCTTAGACAGAGACCATCGCATGTCTTTGATAAAGAAGTCTTTGTTGCAATTCTCTGAAGCAGTTTTACTACAGCCCTGTCGAGCTGTGGCTGTAGGAAGGAGGATAACAAGGCACTAAGTTGGGCACATGCTGCCCCCAGGGCAGGTGAACCAATTCATCATCTGATGATTGTGTTAAAATGTTACTTGTTTAGAAACAATACTAGGTGTACAGAATGAACTACTGAATCACGGAAGGAAGAGGAGGGTAATAGACATTTAGTCATCTAGCCAATCCCTTTTATTGTGCTTCAGCCATTATAAACTCTAGTACTTTGTCCTGGCTAGTTCTATTACTTCACAATACATCTAAATGTATCTTTAACTATTTTTTAACTACTTTACATGACACAGGTCAACCAAAGGTACTTCCGCTTTGAAGACATCCAAAACTGTTGAAAAGCTTGTAAGAGGAGAAACTCCAGAGTAAACTTTGAATGAAAACTGCTGTTAGGAGGTTCAAACCACCGTGTCTTCCCTTTCTGTCAGTCTTTGTATGCTGGGCTTCTACTACCACAACACATTGAAAGTACAATTTCTTTTTGCCTCAGCTGTTCATACCTTCCTGATACCTTGGTTACAACTGCCTTGTAACCAGCAGCTGATAATCTTCTTATCTACTAATCTTTACAAAACTCACTGACTTCCAGACTCCTGTTTGCAACTCCTACACAAATTTATCTCATCTAGTACGCTGCCTGCACGCTGACTACTGCACGTTTTAAACTCAGTTTTTGCTTCAGTCCCTTCTTTCTACTTGCTTCCTATACCTGGAACTGTTTATCGAGCCACTGTATTATACTTCTAGCCTTTCCTCCTTTAAAACGTCACCCTACGTCTCACAGCCAGGCCAAAGCAAAAAATCCAAGTATGTTTAAAAAACGTTGTTACCAGCTACAAATTTTGGCTCTTCTAATAGATAATCTCCTGTTTGTAAAGCAGGGAAAATCTCAAACAGAAAGATCTGGATTGTTAACTACAGTACTCAGTTATAATAATGGTTACTAAGCCTAGAATACATATGCAGATTTCTTGAATAATAAAATCCACCACACCATTATTTCCACAATCAGCACAACACTAAGAAGTTGAGAAATGTAAAACAACTTTGAAAGTATTTGTCTGCTTACAAAAACAGTGCTTGCAGTACTGCTGATAACAGGTTGAGTGCTAGTGAAACATTCCAGGGCCAAGGGCAGACCAGACGACAGGATACGGGAAGAGGAATAACAATAGGTAATTTGTTGAATGTCAGCACGATTCATTGTAAACAACATGGCAAAAGTGGATTTTTATTTTAATATAAGCACAAGTGTAAATTGGGAAGGGCTTTACAAGTAAATTCTCCCACTGCCTGTAAAAGGTGGTACCAGAATGACTGTACCAGATGCCAGCAGACAAAATGATTCCATGGAGAACATAGGAAGAGAACAGGCAATGCAAAATCCAAAGGTGGAGAAGTCAACGGCAGTGAGAAATTTGCATGCCACACCATACCAGATGACAAGGCAGGAAGCACATTAAGAATCCTGACTCACAAGTGCAGGCCAAAAGGCCAGGAAGAAAACACTAGTAGCTCAATTTTTTCTAATAGCTTAAAAAGGGTGAAACAAACATCTGGGAAGCCAGAAAGGGCAATTGCAGTAATTGTTCCTCATCAGTGAAATGCTAATACAGTTTCATTTCTCAGAAAACAACTGTTTGCCTGAAGAGAAGTTCTCCTTACCTGAGCTTCGTATTTGACAGCGGCAGAAAGAAGAGCAATGGCATTCTCTTCACAAATGCCTTGTTTGATCGTTTGCTGGCAAAGCTTTTTCAATCTGTTTTCTCTATACAGTGTTGCCAAATCTAGCAGTCCTGTGAAAATTCATACAGCTTTTACCATCCCAGTGCAAAGCTTCTTAATTAATTTTCAAATTAATTAGTTCCCCTGTTGTTACAGGCTGAATTAATTGAAGGCTTATTCTATTATTTTTTCCCCTGAATGAAGTGTTCATTTTTAAAGGTCCTCAAAAGACATCAAAAAGGGGCCTTTTTATTACTCTCTAAGTGTTCTGTCACCTTGTTCATTGTATTGTATCTCACTGTAAGTATCAATTAGTGACTTCCAGGGAACAGCTCCCTTTTCATTCACAATCAAATCACCACAGCTACTCAAACTGAAGAGTTTTAGGGGTTTAGTACCTTTTTAAGGAAAAAAAAAAGCTCTTAATACGAGAAACAATGAGGGTTTTTTTTACCATTTTGCATTTTTGATCTCATTGCATTCCCACCACTCATTCTCCTTGGTCGCATTTCCTACTACTGCATTCCTTCTTCCTGACATCTGACAAACTCAAGATTTAAGTGCTAATAAAGCTAAAATTAACAAGCCCTGCTTTCCTCATCCTGTTATGCCACATAAATTGAACTTTTCAGAAACAGCAACCTACGGTTATTTCCATTTATGGCAAATACCTATTGCATCTTCAGGAGGGAGCCTAACGTTGTCTGTATACAGGTATTCCAGGAAGGCTCGGTAAACAGGATAGGAAAATTCACTCATTTCTATAATTTCATCGTCATTATTCAGTATGGAACGAAAATGTTCACACCTACAAAACACGAACAAAGATTGTAAGCTGTGAGAGTTAAGCTTGAAACATGAGTTGCAGCAAGAAGTTAGTTAAAAATCCAAATCAGTCTTAACAGACTAAATACACAGCCATAAACTCTTAGCTACATGATTTCTTAGTTTGAGCATGTTAATTTTTTTAAGCCTTATGAGGCTTATAAGCTTTATAAATATATAATTCAGAATATTCCTTTACTTCTGTTATTAATATTTTATGGTAGGCTCCATTTCTACTTCCAGTATCTTTAAGGATGGTCCATGTGGTTTTGATGTCATTTTCTTAAACACATTATACATTACCTATGAATTTTATTACCTGACTCAGATAAAGCTTACAATTAATTTAGACAATTCTCACATTTCAACCTGTTTTCTCCAACATGACCGAGTGAGGAGGGAAATTATTAATATTCTAGATAATATTTATTCCAGTGTCAAGAGTCCACACATGATTATTAGATTTAATCATTATACTCAAGGATTCAAGTATTTGAAGTGAAGACACTCTCACTCAGATCTTTCATCACCGTTTTCTTGTAAGTCTGAATTCTTTTGTGACAGACAAGACAGAAACAAGGAAAAAGCCTTGCCTTTGACAGCTGCATTCTGCAACTTACAGTTCATAGAACTTACCACTCCCTAAGAAAACTCCTGTAACATCTTGCATTGTTTTCAACACTTCGCCAATGTAAATGAACACCACCACCTCAGTTAGCTTTTTCTACAAGAGCAACAACTTAACTGGACTCTCTTGTACTTACTTTTGAACTCTCCTGCATCAGAATGTGCTTTTCTTTTACTAAAACTTTAATGTAAAAGGTAGGTTGGTTTCCTTTTAACATCTCTGGGACAAGTCTACATTGGAAAGACAGCATTTCTCAAATACAAATGAAAAGAAATTCTTTATCACTTAATTTAACTTCTTCACATTTGACCTTATTTTTCCTTTTTTTTTTTTTTTTAAGAACTTTTTTCACAGTATTACATTCTTTAATAAATAAATAAACCTCAAGTCAAATTCATAAAAATTAAAAACTCATTATCTAGCTTCTGCCACATCTTTTACCGCATTGTGGTGTTGGGAGAGGCAGCCCAAACCCAAGTGCTTTGTCTCCCAGAGTCCCATGTTAAGTAGTGGTGACCATGCTTATCTATCCAGCTGTGGAGGAGACCTTGGGGATGGTCTGTTGTCCCAGTGGGACCACACAAAGGTAGGAAGACAGAGAGAAGGTGGTGCCATTGAGCTCTCAAAAAGTAAATGAGTAAATAAATAAAAGTCAGTTCGTACTTATCCTTCAGCCTGCAAAACACCTTGGAGTGAGTCATCCTTTGGAGTGTCTCTCTCCCTCTATCTCTCAGCAGAGACAGATCAGACACCTCATTTTTGCTGGTTAAATGCAGAGTAGGCAAATGCCACTCAAATACTCAAATGTATCTGTTCCTGCAGACATAGGCTGCTTGCCCAGCCCCTCACTGAGCTGAGTGTTGCCCAGCCATTTCACCACCACGGCAAGGTAATAACCACCAACAATATGATCTAGTTCAACACCAGGCAGAGAACAAGCTGGAAAAAAGTTTTCATGAGTAGTAAAGAAACGGCTGGATAATGAAAGGGAACTTTAATCAGCACTGCATTCTTTACAATGCCTTGGAACAGGCTGAATGCTGCAAAATAGCATTTTAAATACATTATCCTCTGATCCAGTTGCATCATGAGACTACAAGGCTTAAGGAGAATATTAATTCTGCAGACTGTGCCTGCATGTTATTTTGATAATGCCAAACATTTAAATCCATTTCGCAATTAGACTCACATTTTCTTCCCACAATGCCATGTAATGTGAGAAAAGTAGAGCAGGCAAAAAGAAACAAGGAAAGTTACATGTAGGCTGATTATCAGGAAGAAGAACCTCAGAAACATTTTGAGGATGCACAAGATTTGAAGCGGTATCTGACGAAGAGGTATCTGACACATGGCATCGCAATCAAAGACAGTGGACTACAGGCATGACTGTAATATACAAGCAGTGACACAAGCAAAGGGAAGAAAACAGTAATACATGTAAATGCAGTAGTAAGAGGAGAGCAGAAAAGAGCGGGGGAAAAAGAAGCTGTAAAACAAACAAACCAACCAAAAAAAAGCCAGTTTAAAATTCAAATTCACTGATAAAACAAGCAGGATAAGAAATCTGATAAAAAAAGGAAAACCTGAAAAGCATCTATGGAAGTTGTTGAAACAACTGAAGGGTCCTGTTAAAGGAAAGAAAGGCAAGAATAAACACAAAAGCCTCAAATCATCCCAGTGGAGGGAGCCAAGCATATGAAGCAGGAAAAACTGATTCAAACTACTGGGAAGGCAGCAGAAAGAAGCGAGCCTTTTCCCCAGCAGAAAAAGGTTATTAGAAATCAGGGTCAAGGCCGTTTAGGTAGCACGAAGGAGAATACATGTTGGACAGAAGGAAGTGATGAAAAGGCTGGTAGTAAGCAGCATGTTTAGAAATTCCAAGCAGCAAGGAAATGAGGAATAGAGACAAACAGTGGAAGAACAGCAGGTGAATCCCATGACTGAGGGAAAAGGGAGTTTGTAAGAAAAAGTCAAGAATTTTGAGCAGTAGTTACTGAGCACAGTGGACTATACCATCCAGTTTAGTTTATATTTAACTACAGAGTTTGTGCCTTACCTAATTTTGAGAAGAACCTTATGAACATGAATGTATTTTCCATCCACTAGAAACTTCAGGTCTGCAGTTTCAGGGTTATCAAATTCCTTCTTTAGTGATTGGGCTACCGTTAGATGGTCATCAGGCTCTAGAATAAAAAGGGTAATTGAGAGTAAACAGTAAGTAATGCAAGTATCTCTCATAATAACATCCTGGATATCTGTCGCAATTAACACTCTAGATAAATACACCTTTGTAAGGCTAGTAATAAAAAGCAGCAGACTATGTGTTCAGTGTGAACCCTCAGAAAAGCAAATAAAAGGTAGTTGTCTTCAAGCCTTACTATGTCTCTGCTAAAATAAAAGGTCCAATTCCTCTAAGTCATCTATATAAGACCAGAAAAAGAAAATTAACACAGTCTCAGAAGTTTAATGCTGCATCTGATAGCAAATGCTATCAGGCATCACTGAGTAAATTATTGTAAATGAAAAATGATAGTTATTCTAAGATACCTAAAAGGTCACCTGCCCAGTACAATATCCTCAATAGTAAATACCAATCGTTACAAGTCTATTCAAAAAATGTTTTCCCTAGGCTTAGGGTGTTAGAAGCACTCCATTGAATGTCCGCATATTCCTGTTTGTGTCAAAGGTAAGTATTTCCCACTCCGCATGACACTTGCATTATAAAGTTACCAGGCATCCTTGAAAAGCCATCCATTGTCCTCATAAAACTTACGATCTCCCAACTGATTCCATCGTATTTAGTAGCCTCAGAGAACTCCTTTACAGTACTAAAAAATAAACCACTCCCAAATCTCATTCTTAACCCAGAAAACATTTTGCCTTCTTACCATATAAATACATATTACTGGTTTATTTGTGGGTCAGTAATAAGCTGTTTCCTACAGAAAATTACATAAATGCTAGGTCCTATAACCAGCCAAGCTAGAAGAAAGAATAATATTCTGCTGGAAATGGAAAGACCTTCACCATAAGCTCTAGAAAAAAATTAACACTCGGATACTGTTAACCTTTGTTAAGCACAATTACTTTTCATTTCATTTAAATGATGTCACTTATGTTCAGGTTTACCCAATTCGGGCAATAATCATCTAAGTGCACCAGGTGACAGGTAAAAGGACTGGGGAGAATCGAATGCAATGATAATAAAAACTCCTTCTGATATAATAATACTCGAAAATACTTTGTTAGTTTTTACTTTGTACAGTGTGGTTTATTTCTTCAGACCTCTTCTATCTCAATAAGTAACAATTTTAACAACCAATGCAAAGCTGAAGCTCCTCTTCAAAGCTAACTGGAAATTCATATGTCCACCAATACACAAATCCAGATGGTGACTTCTACAACCAGCAGAGATAAACTGAATATAGTGGAGTTCAGTTAGGAAATTCTTGGAGGGAAACAGGTGCTTTTATTTGTTACAGCAGCTAAGCAGGAACCAAAGGAAGGAAATGAAGAGACAATTCACACTGACAAGGCACAAAGCCAAGAAAGCTGCTCAGTACTCAGTGCTAAGAATGGTATATTAGAAACATTAGAACGGCCACAAACAAGGAATGAATGGGTGTTGAAGCACCAGAATACAACCAAGGGAGAAGGGCTGTAAGCATGGCAGATGTCCATAGCACCTAGTTCTGCAGATGTTAAGATCCCAGTATGCAGCTGCCTGAGGATTCTCACCACATGCAGATCCAGAGACAAACAACAGTGAGTCAGTCCTGACAACTCGCGAAGGCGGGACAGGATGAAGAGACTAGTCACCCTCAGCTCCTAAAGCATGTAAAAAGGTATATCCAAACCCAGCACAGAGTCACCTAACTAAAAAAAAAATCAAGGACACATGATGAGGGCTGATAGTCAGCATCTTTTACCCAGTGTCATCACAAGGAACCCTGCTCAGGTCACCTGAATACGCATTTTAGTGCTGGGATGCTGGACAGACCATTTGGCACGTATGAGAATGTGGGTTTGAAAGCGCGCCTGAAATTAGTTTTGTTTTAAAATAGAACAATCTTTTCCTCCTGTAAGATTTTGCCTTGTGCTTTACTACAATGTTGCCACAATGTCACATTATTTCCAGAGGGACCAAGAATTCAAAGTCAAAACTCCCAAAATATGAAGAGCTGCTACAGTCAAAAAAATGATTCTCAAGGTGTGAAAGAGTGCAAGGAGGCTGGGCGTATTGCTCACAGTAAAAGATGTGTTGGGAAATAGCTATGGATATGGTCTTAACTACGCTGCATTAGAGAGAGTGAATATCTCTGAGAATTAATGAGCAACATGCTTATTAATAAACGGGTTATTTGGAAGCCTTCAGCACAAAGGTGATAATTACAGGACTGATCATACATAATCCCAATCAGGACTCTTTTACCTGACCTAAATCAGCATTTCTGACTTCAATCATCATTTGCAAAAGAAGATAAGAAAAGATCAATTTGCAGAAATGAGCACTGAAAAACCTAACAGACACTTTCAGTCTCAAGCAGTTGTCTTCCCTGTGAGGAATTAAAAAGAGGCAGTTTATGCTTCTTTTACTTTGTTCCACTCCCCTTTGTAGAATTCCTCAATATTCTCTGCACTAAACTGAGAAGGCAAGAGAAAAAGTGGAGGAGAAATTCTGACACCACGAATTAATATTTTAACTGCGCAAGAATAAATGGAAGATGATTCTATGAAGAGCCCCAGAACCCTGCTACTGTACATAAGAAGATACATATATTAGTAATGTCCCATTCATAAAATAATCATCTCCTATGGAAGAAAACTCCGAATGCACTGCAGATACTTTTATGTAGAACTTAACTGACAAACACATTTACATGGAATGAACCACCCCATTGCCTGGGATTTTAGTGCAGGAAACAAGACATCTAATGAGTAGTAGACAAATGTTAGGAATATTAAAAATTTCCCCAGGAATTAAGCGTGTCTCCTACAGTTCTGAACAAGCCACCCTAGAAAGCACAACTGCCTCAGCTACAGGAAATGGGGGTCTTTGGACTGTGCCCTAAACTGCAAATTTTGTCAAAGCACTTTCTTGAGAACAGTATTCCCCACTTAATCCTTGAGTCTCTCAAAGCTGAAATATGAGTACAATTAACAGAATCTCCTTATCTCGTCATCCAGAAAGCACCAAGGGAGCAACGAGTGCTCTACAATTGTCGGACATCTGTCAGACAGGCAGTAGAGAAGTGGAAAGGAAGCACGATGGACTCTGTACAGCTCAAATTACACATTAACAAGTTGCTGCATTCTAGCTTTTAGCATAAGCTCTCAGATGACACCTACAGAAAACCCCAAGAGTCTCATCTTTGATTAGGTCACCTAAGCCAGTTACTTTATTACTGACCAATATGGAATTGCATTTGTAGCTGAAGAATGAGGTCTCTGTTAGACAGTGCGATGTACTTGGCTCTTTCTAGTCAAGGCCAGCAAAATAGACCTTAATGTTGGTCAAATATCAGATCCAGCAGCTTGTCTCTTCAGAAGCCCAGGTCATGATCACTTGTGATAAGACTCTTAAATGCCTGTGGCCAATTCTGAACATTGGAATTTGGCTCCCTCAATTCTCAGCAGTATACTTAAGGGCATCAAAGAAAGCTTCAGGGTTAGTAAACATTCTGCATGGCTCCTCAAGTCTCCAGATTCAAGCTCATCTTCTCCACCCGTAACCATTTTACAGTAACATTCAGTGGCTGCACACCAAAAAAACCTCCCCAAGCCCAAGGTCTTTCCCCACAGAAATAAAACACGCCAATAAAACAGACAATCAGTTAGCACTGCCAGCAGGCCTTTGCAGGTTTTACAATTCCACATTATCATTTACACATGTGTAATATATGATTACGATTTTGCTTCTCAGTATAAATTTTTGCAAGAAACTAATTTCAAGCTTCAAATACATGCAACTGTTTTATGCACTAATGTTTGTATTTAGAAGACATTGAAACAAGAAATATTTAAGCTCACCTACTGATAGAAGACGCCACATAACAGCTGGGGTAGCAAAGCAAGCAAACACATCATCAGTGCAGGCAAAGTGCGTGAGATGGGGAAGGATCACGGACTGCCCTCGACACTGTCCCCACATGTACACTTGGCCGCTCTGGGTCTTGGCAGCCGATGTGTGAGCAGAGTGGCAGGCAGCAATCTCTATGACTCTGAATTTACAAGCAAACAAATAAAAAAAGCAAGTCATTCTCATAAGAACAAAATGCAGTGATGAACCTCACCACCTCCTGTCTTTCTGTAGCTTAAAACGTATTCGCAAGCACGCATGCACTTCCAGTTGCAAGAATGTTTTCCAACTGTACATAGCAAAATTAAAAGAGCCATCAATCATTTTTCAAATAGCATGCACTGAGAAAGTGAGAAAGCACCCTGGGAGTAAGGAGACATTGCTGCAGCAGAGCAGCATTGTCTGCTGCAGCACATGCTCTACTGACACCCCTTGGCTCCTGCAGACATAGCTGTGATGAGTTTTAAGTCTCTAAATGTCATCAGTGGTACTGGGCAGTGAGGTGAATGGTTGCAGTAAGCTGCAGAGAAGGGGTACTTGGAGAAGATGAAGAAGGAAATGAGGTGCTTAAAAAACAAAACCAAAACCAAACAGGTATTTGCATTAGGCTATAATTGAAAATTAATGAAGAAAACTTTTCCTGCTTGCTTATTGGTAACAGTTATAAAATAACAACCATACTTCAAATTAAAATACTGAAGTGCCATTCCTCATACAATTATCTTTACTTGAGTTTAACGGACTTTTATTTTGAAAATTTAAAATCAGAACCAAACAGCAGTAAAATCTTTTTCTAAGTACATTTTAGCTATGTTAGGCTAGCTCACTAATCCTAACGCTGAGTTAGGGTTTCAAAACTCCCACAGCGGATTACACAATCCACTGTTTTGCAGTCTGAGCTTGTTTACTTGTTTTGCCAGCTGCCTGGGGCTGGGAAACAACTTGTTTAAAGCTGTATGTACAAATCTTGCAGGCTTTAGTGAGGTAATATCCTCACTGACACCAGGAATGCATATTCTGTCCAGCAAAAGGGAAAGGCAGCACACACCTTTCAACACATACATGTATTGAAATGTGGTAACAATTTAACTGAAGCTGAAGTGGCTAGAAAAAAATCAGTTACAGTTTAACCAAAGCACAAACACATGAAGAAATATGTTCAAAAAGCGCAAAGAAAAACCCAAACCCAGGCGATGTCTCATCACCAGAGAAGAGGTTGCATTTTCCTTACAATAACTGACACAAGTTTAAGAGGGACATCTCACTTTTCTTATTATTCACAACATCAGGCCAAAATCAAGAACTCAATAGTAAGGAATAGATTCAAATTTCTCACCACATGTATGCATGGCTTTACATCAGCAATAGAAATAACTGCCCCACTAGCCATCAAGGACTTACAGGAAAGTATTTAACTTGTAAAAATCTAAGCATGATTTTCAGGCAACAATACAAAGAAAGAGCTCCCCCCTTTCACTCCATCTTGGGTTATGAGACAAATTTAATAGCAGAAATAACACTAACTGCAGATGTCCACTCTTCAGTTTTTGTGTGTGCACTTCTTGTGCACAAAAAGGTAGCATATTAAAATATAATTTTTATGCAGAGACAATAAAGCCTTTATTGCTGACTTCAAACAATGAAACTACACCGCTGAAGAGAAACTGCAATTAAGGCCTATAAAGTACAGGATGAGCCGAAGCAGAAAATAACACATTCAGTCTCAGAACATTAAGTTTCTCTTTCACAAGAATGGTTATGGGGCAGACTCAAGCACTTTCAGGGAAAATTCCTTTCACATTTAGCAGAAGAACCATTGTAAAACATGATAGGTTATTTTTTAAAAAAAAACCAACCAAACAAAAAACCATTAAAAATGACATAATTTTCTGTAGCTCTTCTGAGAGTAACAAACTGATACCTGACTGCAAGACTGTAAGTATTACCTGTCTTTATCCACAGCAACTGTTGTAGGAAAAAACTGGTTACTTTTGTTCCCAGTACCTAACTGGCCATATGAATTGGCTCCCCAGGCATAAATCTGACCTTCATCTGTTAGCACTAAAGTATGTGCATAGCCACAGGCGACCTGTAAAGAATAATAGAAAGAAAAATCTCATTTTTATGTAGCAGTAAGTTAATACAGATAGATACGTGCTATGCTATACATTAATTGATTCTATACTAGTGTAAAAATTACAAAAACTACAGATACAGATAGGTTTATTAAAAAGGGAAGCAAAGTAGATGAGGTGACTTTGAGGAAAAACGTATAATGAGGAACCCGGCCAGATGATCTCAAGAGTACAGCAAAAGCATAGCTAGAAATTGAGATAGAAGGAAAGCTATATGACAAATACGAACCGTATGAAGAAAAAAATGCAGAAAAAGGCAGATTGTCTTGCACTGACCTTGCTCTATGGGCAAATGCTCCAAGGTGAATAGCTTAGCACTGTAAAAATTGGCAAGGTCTTCCTATCTGCTCCTTTCCTGCCTGACTGCCAGCTACACAAAACTACCCCCTCCTTGTGCTCACCAGATATTTAGTAAATAACACTAAGTGTAACAGCCACCCAAGATCAAGACTAACCAAGGAATCACACCAGCTGTTGACCAAAAGCAGTTGGAGACAATTTGTTCAGCCTCCAAACACCAGTTAGTCACTTTGGCTGGAGTACAGTTCTGAAAATGATATTCAGTCTGCCAGAAAGACAAGCTGCTGAACTGCAATTCAACTGCAACAGTTCAGCATTCAGACAAAATGCTGAACTGCTGAATTAGCCCATGGAGACATTCTCATTCACTAAAATAACAGATTTTTTTTGTTTTAATTTTTATATGAAAAAAAAAAAAAGGAAAAAACATTTCTAATGGCCTAGTCCTCTGTAGGTAAAATCCTGGACTCACAGAGAATAATGGCAAAATTACCACTGAACTCCACAAGACCCCAGTTTCTCCCCAACTGAGAGAGTTCCATTTTTAGATACGTTTTTATTCTTAAAACCAGTGCTTCAAACAAAGAGATAAAGGACTAACTCCTTCAAACACAGCATATGCCTGAGCATATTTTCAACTGTTCCTAAAGGGTTTTACAAGGAGTGTCACACACATACCCGCTGTACACGAATGTCTTGCAAAGCTGCTATTCGGCATGGTGTTGGCTGATTGCCACTGCTGCCCAGTCCAAGCTGGCCATTACCATTGTAACCCCAGACATAGACCTTAAAAACAGAGACAGGGATTTCAACTGTCTATGTTATTCTGCACCACAAATTTTGGATGCTGTTTCTGTTTAAAACACCATCTGCATGCTCATCTAAAATTCTAAACTTTCATATTCATGTTGCTCTTTAAGAGTTGGATTAGGTAAGACTACAACATTTTAATATGAAGAGCAGAAAATAAGTGATTCATATGGGTGTTTCCCAGCACAGAGCAAATTCAGCACAAATACTTCCCTTTTCCCAAGTGCTAAATTCTCATTCAAAAATCCTCTAAAAGAAAATGAAATACCCTAAACTGAGTATAAACTGGGAGCTATGCACAACAGTTTCAGAGGGCTGTTATTAGCTTTATGCTGAACATAACAAAAAGGGAAAATACTGAGCTCTGATAATTTCAGTGACATATGTTCTACTGCAAACAGTCAATAGCTATTTAGGTATAAACCTAAATGCTCTGAGCAAGGGAGCTAGAGAGGGTGTAAGCAGCCCAAAATCTTTAGTTCATATAAAGTAAAACAACAACACTACAACCCTCTTAGTATCTTTGCAATGAGGGTAAAATGCATGAGAGGGATTCAAGGGGCAATGCAGTAGAATAAATGTATGAAATGAACTTTTATTCTCTCTGTTTACTTGAAGGCAAACTGTGCATATATGACCACTGAAAATTAAAACTGCATTCACTGATTATTCTCACATTCTTGACACTCAAGTTTCTAGTATTGAAAATAGTTTATTTTTCTATGAATGCAGCAGTGGGATAACATATTAATCAGCACTTTCATTTTCTGCTAGAACATACCAGCTCTTAAAATCAGTGAATCAGTGATACAAACTTAGTTACTTTTCATATGAGAAAATGAAGCTATCATGAAATGCTAAGTATACATACAGATTCAATATGACTTAATCCCAAAATTTATAAAAGTCTCCTAACCTCCACAATACTGTTTTTTAATTTGAAATTTGATACTTGAATTCCTTCAACTCAAAGCCAACTTTGATAGCTGACACAAAATAACAGCTGCTAAATTTTATGAGTAATCTCATACACCAAAAAGCCATAAATTTAATGTTGGTGAACAATTTTTCCTATTTCACTTTACCTCCTCTCAAAATCAGAAACCACAATCAGCATGGATAGGAAAGCGTGCTGAAGTATCTCAGAATGTGCAGGACAATTTATGACAAAGGTTTTTACAGGCAGTATAAGGAGGCAGATTTGAGGGAGTCTGGAAAGGTGCACTTCTTTTCTGAGCAGTAGTTCATTACTGAAATGATCTAATTCCATGATACTACATCATACAAAATTCAGTCAGAAAGTTCACTTAAAATTTCTTACCTCTCCATTTTCCACCACAGCCATAGAGCACATTTGTCCACAAGCTATATTAACTACTATTTTGTTTTGCAGGCAGCTGGTAACTCTTCGAGGAATTGGTTGATTAGCTGTTGAACCCGATCCAACTTGGCCTGAGTTATTATAACCCCATGTGTATACCTATTGTAAGAGAATTGTCATAAAAGATGACTATATAACATAAAGTTCAAAGTACATACACAAGAGAGAAAAATTATATGCATTAAAAAAAAAAGGCATTTTGAGTTCCAGTGGATGGATCCTTTTAAAGATCTAGGAAGATACACAGGTTAACAATTTACTTGTTTCTGCCAAAAATATGCCACTCATAATATTTATATATTACATTATGTTCCTCCAACCAAACATAAGAGGCAACATGACAACAACTGAGTTACTACAGGAAGAATACACTGCTATTTTTCTGGAACCCAAAGTAAAATGGCTAACTGGACACAAACTGCATCTCAAAGTAAACAACACAAAATTTTTTACTTTGCTGGATAGCACTCCTTACAGGAATGAGATTTCTCTTAATGTCAGCTTTAACTCCACTAAGCATTTACAGTTGATTATAGCATAGAAAGGAACCGGCTGCCCTCTAACAAACACATAATTTGTTATTACAAGCAGATGTGGCATAAAAGTCAATGTTCTGCATGCACTTAAAGCAGCTAGACTCTAACAGGTTTTCTACTTTTATCAAATATTTGTGCTGCATTAGCAATGTGTTAGCATTGTGAGGGTAGCAAGAAGCAAGGTTTAATGCTCTAAGTGCAGAACATTTTCCTGTTTCTCACATATGTGAATTTCATTAAGAGAAAAGAGAGATTTATTCCAGCTATTCTCACCTCTCCATCAGATGTTAACACCATAGAATGGTGAGAACCACAGGCAACTTCAATGACTTTCTTGTTCACCAAGTTAGTAGAGACTTGACATGGAATGAAACCGTGATTTGCTGTACCATTGCCCAACTGGCTATAAGCATTATGACCCCATGTATACACTTCTCCTTCTATAATAAAAAAGTAAAAAGATGTTTTAAAATCTGTTTTTCCAATGAGTACACAACATAAAATTACAAATTGAAAAGTCAAATTCAATAATAATATGCCTATTTAACTGTGCATATATATATGTGTGTATATATATATCTATATGTATGTATATGCCCCCTGGGGCTCTTAATCGCATGGACATACCAATACGACCTTCACATAGTGCTCACCACAAATCTAACAGGACAGTATCACCAGAATCTTAGTAAAGGAAATCACACAGCTGAAACAAAGAAAATAGTGCAACACAGAAGAGAAGAGGATAAATGACAGTCAGGAATCCTTATTCCCATTTCTTTGTAACTCACAAGCAACCAAAATTTCTTGTCTGCCCTGGCACTTTCTCACTTTGGAAAATTCATTCCTTTAAAATATGCATGAGGATGCTTGTAAGAAAAACTTATTATTACTTATTAATAAACGTAATAGTGTTTACTTATTATTTAAACATACTATTTATGTTCTGTATTTTGAGAAACATGCTAGTAAAATTAAGAATGCATGAAATGTCTAACTCTGTTAGACTGATGGTCCACCTAGTATAAAATTCTTTCTTCAACTAACAGTAGAAAAAAGCTGCTGTTTAAGGCAAACATGAGCCTAGCCACTTTTTGCACTTTCCAAGCATTTACAATAACTAGAGTAGAGATATTACCAGGCTTTTAATTCTCTTTTTTGTACACATATTAGCCCATTAACCATGAAGCTAACACCTTTTCGTACTCCCTTTCTTTCATCTGTTTTAAATGGAGCATCCTCTAGTTACAGTGGTGCAGGACTTGACGCATAGCTGTCTTACATTCATCTTGTCCATTACAATCATCATCATAATTTTCTAAACCTAGATTATACTGTTATTGGAGGGGCTAGGTTTGACACACAACTCCACCAGATTTCTCAAAAGATCACCAAATTCCTTAATTACTATGAAGGGTTTCCTACTGCAAAGGCAAAATGTGCTCACTAAACCAATATTTCTTTGCAATAACAGGTTAAATCTAATTACCTTTTCCTGTCACAAGCAAAAATCCTTCCCTTCCTTTCACTGACATGAGAATACAAATTCCAGTAAACAAGTGAAACAGCCACATATAAACATCCAACATAAACTGGAGATGATAGTAATTAACACAAGGATTGTGAAATATATAACAGCTGTCTGAAAGGTAGGTTAAAAGAATATGAATGGAAGTTATTTGTGGGATGGAGTTACGAGTAAAAATCATCAAGGATCAGTTCTGGATGTGTTTTTTTGTAATACTTCATCATCTGGATAAGGACTATGAGTTCCAGTGAGATCTACCAGCAACAAAACTCAGAAGAATACAGATACATCTATAAAAAGCATCCAGAATGGTCTACTCTTAAGACTGCAAAAAATAGTGGAAAGTAATTGAATATAAATAATAGTCACACCTGTACAACACAATTCCATTCACGTGGCTTTGGTCATCTAATCTAGACTACGCAAAAAGATTTCTTCTCGTTAAAAGAGAAAGAGACAAATGTTAACATCATCAGTCAGACTCTAACAGAACATCACTGGAAACTCAGTATCAGTTATTTGTCTTCCAGAATAATGTACTTAATTATGAACGGAAGGGGCACTAGCATGATGCGGATAATAGGATGTGAACAAGACAACACAAAATAAAAGGGTAAGAGGCAACATAACTGGTCTCACATCCAAAAGTACATACAGGATGGAAAAGATGCATTTTAGCTAAAGTACATCATTAGCACATACGGGTATAATGTAGCCACTAATGCATTTCAAAAGCAATCAGGAGTTCCCAACTTAACTGCAAAGTAAGGAAAACTTCCAAAATCACCAACAAGAACAGAGCAGAGCTTGAAAAACTTCTGAAAAGAAATAGCTATAAACACAGCCAGTGACATGTCATATTCACCAATGCAAATATGCTGGACTTGACAGACAGGAATGTCTATCCCAATTTTCTCTTTTATGTTACCAGCACAGTCCTTTCCCATCTGCTGGACTAATAAAAGTGGACTATCTGAAATACAGAAATATATATTCAGATCATACTTTACCTTCTGTAGCAAGAACTACATGAGGGCCACTTCCATAACTCAGACAGGCTATCTTTTTGCCACATAGAGAATCTAACCTCCTTGGTTCAATAGTGCTCTGCATATCACCTGTTCCCAAACACCCACTGCAGTTCATGCCAAGCACAAAAACCTGTTAGAAAAGAATCACAGACTCATAATTCAGGCTGGAATGGAGGATGTCCTCTAAAGGACATCTTGTCCAACTCCTGTCTCAACAAAGGTTTAAACAGATCAGATGATTCAAGACCATGTCCAGTCAATCAACTCTCCAAGGAAAGATCTCACAACACCATCAGAATTTAATCACTCACATGTTAAATTCTTTTTTTCCACTGCCTCTCATCCTGTCACTATGCACCTTCAAGAATGTCTGACTCCATCTTCCCCTTATCCTCTGATTGCGGTAGGAAGCCATTAATTTGAATTGGAAATGTTTTGCTAGCAATCAGACATTTTAGCATGCAACTTTTTTCGGGTTATACTACCACAGACCTGGCTTTCAGAGTAACTTTATGCATAAATGATAAGTATGTCATGTTCATATATACTCTTGGATGATTACCTCATCATTTTCAGTTGCATACAACACCTCATTACCAGCACTGCCAAATACACAGGCTTGACGAATTAACTTGAGCTCTTCTTGAGAACAGAGAGAAAAAATTGGCCATTTCCCAACATCCAGCATCTTCAAGGCTGACAGTAATGTTGCTTCCAAGACCTGATATTATAAAAAATTACATCAAATATATAGACAGAGATAAATGCATATGTTTGCACAGTAAAAAGTTTTACAAAAAAAACCCAAACAGAGAGAAACACCGTTCCCTTTTTGAAGCACAAACCAGTATTTTAATTCCAGAACTACAGTTGGGAAGCCATTAAAATAAATGAACAAAATACATTGTGATCCAGAAAAAAAGGACCTATTTGCATGGAGAAAAGTACCATATAAGAAGCTAAATGCTGAAGTCATATTTTCAATGTATCCATACAACCTAGCTGATAGCTTATAGAATTCAATGTACAGGATTCTAATACAGAGTGCAAAGTACACATTAAAAACTTGAAACTAATGTGAATCTTCTTCCTCAGGTGCTAAAATTACCATTAAAAGAAGAAACCATAATAAAGTCTTCCCAAGAACATACTTATTTTTGAAAAATATACTCTTTTTTTCATACAGTGAAAATGGAAACTTGAGAAAATTTTTCCTTTCTCCTTTACTTTTGAAATTGTTTTTCAACAATAACTGAATCTTTGGGAACTTCCTAAGAATATCTGCATTTTATGTAAGTAGATATGCAATGAAAGAAAAAAGATAATTATACACTTCCCAGCTTATCCAAGGACCAATGACAAGTTTCTAATTAAAGGAAAAGAATAACGTGTCTCTTCAGTTATTAAAACTAGTCAAGCTAATGTCTGAATCTCATGCAACATTTCTACTGCTTTAGTATACCATAAATCAGAAAAATGTTGCAGTATCAAAATTTAATAGCAAAATTTTCATGGAGCACGCATCCAATTTTCTTTTCTGAAATTAAAACAGGCTCTGAACGTGAAAAAAATAGCAGCATTACTTGCCAGATCAGAAGACAAGTGCAGGACAGTAATATAAGAACAGGTTCTGCCTATCACAGGCATTACATAGTTCACTGTGTAACAGTGCATCATTAGTTTATTTCTAGCAAGTACCAGACTTACAAAATGGTCTGCTTACAGAACGCGATTTTTTCTACCTCTGAAACAAAGATGTGAATAAATCCTAGCTTGGAGTCTGAAGTATGTTATGTCAGTAGTAAGGATACTGCTTTTTTGATTAGTACCACTTACTACGCAAAAAAAAGTACACAGAAACATAGATAACGCTTTAAACTTCAGAAATTAACCTTAAATTAATCCTGAATTAAAATCTTTACACACATAGCAGTTAATCACATGTTTCTTTATATATATTTCTGAGGAAGAGAAAGGAGGGTTGATCATCACTAAAGAAAAGTTGTGGTTTTGACTACACCAGTTCTTTCCTCATCATCCACACACCAAGTAGCTGACCAATTTCAGCCAAATTTGCAAGTGAAAGGGAAGTAAGATTCCGCTGACACAATCTATTTGGCAGTAGACAGCTGGACAATCAGACGTACTTTATGAAATAAGTCAGGAAGCAAGTAGGTCAAAGCTAGTTCTAGCACATGCTGTCTTCTATGACACATAGCAGGGTTATAAGAGACAAAGGACATGAATCTGTATGGAATCAGGCTTCATTTATCTGTTGTTTGCAGAACAATTTATTTTATATCAATAAGTTAGCATTAATTTTATGGAGGATTTTACGCACTTCTAAAATATGATAATGAATACTGAAAGCACCACAGACTACTCTTCCAATTGCATCAATAAAACTGCATCCCACTTTTGCTCATATATACAAAGGTTGGACTGTCAGTGATCAGTTCCCTCATTATATTACAGAAAATTGTTAAAGACAGAGTTAGACCAGAAACTGAGATTTCATCTGGCCCAGCTACCCCACAGGGTGTGTCAGTTATATGTCAAGAAACTTCTCCACTTCATCTGACCTCAGCAATCAGTTTGAAAGCTGGTCAGCCAGTTTTATTTGTCATACAGATCACCTTGAAAGGCACCATCATTAAGCTTAAAACCTGAATGATGTTTTATTGAGTTTTACCTGCAAAGTGTTTAAAGAAAATAAAAGAGAAAAATGAGAGGAAGGCTTTGCCTCAAATTATGCTACAAAAGTTAATTCTAACAAGTTTTTGTTATTGAAACATTAGGCTGCAACATCTAAATATAGAAATTAATACTAAGTTAAAGCAGCCTTGTAAGCCAAAGGAGCAACTGAACCCGATTAAAACGAATATACTGTTCTTCTAATATTGTGTGGATAGCATAAGCAGCATTTCTTTTGCTAGCATAATTTTTCTACCTATAGCTTTGGTTTTCTGCTTAGCTTGAAAGCTACTAGCATGTAGTAACCAACTGTCAAATGGAACAAAGCTTATTTCTTTTGGATACAGCAGTACAGAATTCTCAATACAAAATCAAACTCTGACCTTGACACTGATTCCTTGAAAAGGAGGAGACTCATCCTCCATAAGGATTTGTGCTTGTGTACCCCTGCAGAGAGAGAACTGTGGTTAAAATCGTCATATTGTATTGCTGCAACAATACTTTATGGAACTATACATAATATTAAAGTCAGAACTAGCTGCTTCTGTGGGGTGAGAAAACAAAACACACAAAGCTTACTCAATTTTGGTTTTGCATTCAACTGTACAGTGATCAGTTAGAATCTGCTCTTCTGTACTCTCATCTCAAATAACAAGTCTTGACAAAACATTTTTATTTATTTTTTTTAAATTAACCAGACTGTGATTGGAAAGGAAGAAGTTTTATTAAACACAATACTCCAACGTCTTTTTATTGCAGTAAAAGTAAATTTAGAACCTTGCTGACACAATTTTAAAAGATATTTATTTTAGAAAAAAAAGCAGCACACTGATTGGAGCTTTCTATTTCTGGCTTAAACCTTCAAATGCTTTTCTTATAGTTCCATTCTGAAAACTAATGTTAGAAAAACATTTGGGTCTTTTCAGGTTTACTGAAAATTGTTAAAATACTCACTCTGCTTCAGAAAATACTGCTAACCTTGTAAATTACTGAATAATTTCTAGGACGTGCATTATCAATAGAAACAGATTTTCAGACCAGATGTACAGTTAAAAATCTGGACAGCATATTCTGGCAGTCTGAGTTTAGGTCTTGGAATCTGAAAGTTCTAACCCTGGTTTTGGTTCAACTATGGCAGGTCTTTGGGTAAGGCACATATATTTCTATGGTACCGATAAGATTTGAGTTAAGGAACACAAATACTAGTTCTAATAGCCAAGTTCTATTAGCAGTTTATTTAATCCTAAATATTTAACCAGGTTCACTGACTTGTTCGAATGCAAACATTCCTGTAGAGTGTCTCTCTAGGAACTTGGCAGGCAAACAAAAATTTTCAGAACTCCACTCAATATTTCCTCCCACTTAATTTGAGCATTTATGAATTTAATCTGCTGAATCAAAGGACTGTCTGAAGCTTCTTCCCCAAGGACTCTAACCACAGGCCTAACAAAGATTAAGAGGAAAATGTCACAGGACAGAGAGACTTGCTGACACCTTTAGGAAAGGAATCTAACCTTCTCTGATATTCGTGATTTGCCAGCAGTTTCCCACAAGAGTAGTCACTAAATGATGCTAACTTATCAAAATGATCTTGCACAGGAGGACGGATCAGTGATATTGTCAACAGTTATTCTTATTGAATAGGTCCAATTCCTTTACTAGGAAGACTGGTTTCAAAATTATCTTCCTTCTTTGTACGTACAGTGAAATGTCACTACTCTGTCCAGTGCTGACAATTAACTGACAGAACTCAGCTTGCCATTCATTATTCCATTGATGCAGCATTTTCCATTACCAAGAAACTTCAGACCTTGAGAAACAGTAAGTGGTGGTTTGAAAACCTGCCAACTCCTACTCAAGTATAGCCTTCTCCCCTTCTTGCTTCTTGACATTAGACTGTGACTTCTCAGCTCCTGATACAAGCTGTACTGGCTGTCTACTAATTGCAACAGAAAATCTGCATGAAATTTAAAGATTAGATCAAAGACATTCTGAAAGACTGGAGTATTTACAGTCTGAAAGACTGCCATCCTTGACCTTGCAAGGTAGGTAACTGTTACAGAAATCTCTAATTGAAAAGACCTAAGACAGCTTTATCGTCACGATCTCCAGAGAGACAAAAATTCAGCCAAAAACATTTTGTCAGACGCCACCTCTGTCTTGGCATGACATCCAACTCCATCTGTTGGCTCCAGGGATGGAGCTCCAGCATAACCCCACTGAAGTTTTCAGAGGCTCATCTACATGCAGTTTGCTGTATTGAAGATAAATGCTTGAAACCTATTGGCAAAGGCCTTTATTTAAGTAACATCATCACCTTCAAAAAGAAACGGGTTGTCAAGAACAAGAGCTATGAAAACTAAAATGCAAGCAACACACAGAAGAAAACATAAGCAAATAAAAAGCAAGAAAGATAGTGGGAATATTGTTCTGCTACCCATACTTAGCACCATGCTTCAATAGCACCATGCTTCAATACCACCGTGATAAAGGGAACATACATCAGGAAAAACTTTCTGAAAGAGATGAGAAGGCAGGAAAGAAAACAGAGGGCATGATTTTTGAGTTCTCTGATGGTTTAAAATAAGTGTTAGGGTCTGGTGTGAAATTTGTGCCCTAAGTGACAAAACTGCTTTGAAAAATTCATATGTAGATTCCTGGGACACCTTCCCCTAACTTCCAAAAAACCCACTGTGGGGTTTTGGGCTAGTAAAACAATTTGACTAATTTCATTTTTATCCTAGGACTTTCAAAAGTAATGGTAAGACACGCTGCTCATACTAAGTTTCCTTAATTCTCCTATTCCTATTACTTCTTTTTTTGCCTTTTAAACTGATGTCTATCATCATCAGTGATATAGAATAGTGAGGAGTTTACCAGTGAGCAATGAGTGGAAGTGACTGAAAGAATGCATCATCACAGAGAAAATGTTTATAGCAGAAGAAAAAGAAAAAAAATAACCTCAAATTCTTTTCTCGTTCTACAAACCCTACAGTCACCCTGAAAAAAATAATTTCAAAGCTTTGGCTATCCATTTATGTGACTGGCATAAAGCAGTAGACTTAATAAAATTACTAACAGCTATCAAAACTATATAACAAACTAATGAAAGCCACAAATACAAAGACTAGAAGAGAGTACTTAAGTTTATACTAAAATTATACCTCTAATAGGCTTACTGAAATGTCAAGGTCAGCAGCTACAAAAGCCTGATAAGAAGATACTGATAAAAAAATATTTTTACTTAAAAATATTTACACTTCTTATACACAAGTGCAAAAATACCTTTGGAAGGCAATCTAGTGTGTCAGATCATGGAAATAAAACAACTACCTTTAGTGCTGCAAGGTATTATAGGAGGAAGCTGGAGTCATTTGCACATAATTAGTGGTTTACTTCTGCAGTAAAAGGAAAAAAAAAAAAAAAAGAGCATTATCTCCAGACCTTGAAGGGTATTAAAATAATCAAACACTTTTTTAGACAGTCTCTTGGGAACAGGATGTCAGTCCTGCATCTAAATCTAAGCTAATGTAATCTAATGTAACCCAAATCGAACCTGAGCTGCTGAAGAAAAGCATTTTTTGCATTTTTTAATGTGGCTGATCCCAGATTTTCAGAAAATGAACTTGAAAAGCTCTTTCTCTTTGCTGAATTGTTAGCCAAACTGTACACACACTCCAGTTCCTGTAATCTGTGTATACACACAAATATAATAAAATACAACTGATGCAATTGTTAGATCTTGTTGATTTTAAATGCTACATAAAATTTAACCTACCACAAAATTTATTTTGTAGAATTGAAACTTATACTACTCCTTCATTTGACCTCCTGACAAGAGAATTTCAAGGAACCAGCTTTAGGGAGACAAAAGTATTCCAAAGATCTGTTTTTAAAAGAACTTTATTAAAAATATTAACCATGTAATTGAGCAAAATAAGTCCAAATAATGTAACAAATATGTGGAAGATAGAGCCATTACATTTTTATAAACTTAAAGAATCCCACCTGCTCGTGGGAACCTCAATCAGTTCAATGCCATAAGAATGCTATATTTGGGAAGAAACCACCTGTTACTATGCAATCCTAAATGCTACACTGCATTAACAACCACTATGCAACTGCACTCATTTTGTTATGCCCCCCTCTAAGTTGATCTGACCTACCCTAAACTGTTTGCAGTCTGCAGTTACTTGATGCAGCCAAACACTGAGTCATGCATCAGGTTGGATCTTTTATCTCAGTCTGCTCTTGCTAGAAAGAAATATTCACAGCTTGTAGAAGTTCTAACCTTTAATCATTCCCTTAGATGTCCAAGGAAGGTTATTCTAGCCTCATTGGGACAAAGTCCTTAATTTATAAAATGTATCTTCTAAAACATTCTAAGCCTTAGTAAAAGAACTAAACATAAGCATTACTAAAGCACACCTGTTTTTTTCAACAATCCTTGCTTACTTCAGTTTAGCCCAGCTTTCCAGCACATAGGAGACTTGGTCCATGATAAGGGCTCCTGCCTACAGCTAAGAGCACTACATGACAGGTTGCCAAGAGAAGAGGCTTTTCAAGGTGACATCTAGCATGGTTCCAGCATGAATCTGGCTGTATCTATGTGTCTCTGTAACATCAGGCACTTGCCAGAGCATTTTCCACAAAGCCAGCATGCAATGCCTGGGCAGGTGGGAGGATGGTGCAATCTTTCACTGACACAAGTCAGAATTTGCCTAGGTATATACATCAAACACATATATCAATATGGACCAAAAAATAAGTAAGTAAATAAATAAATAAATCAGTCACATGCACACAACATGTATTCTATACCCGGAGTGAGAAATATGGTACTTTAAACTTTTACAGTTAGAGATGTCTGCATAAAAAGATACTTTAAGTTAAGAAGCAAGAGGTACATTAGTAAACAGAATGTGAAAGAAAAGTTAGCCCACTTCCTCTGTGAGCAAATGTGTGCAACTGTTTGGGGATTTCTTTAACAGTCTTCTGACACTGGAACTGCCCAATGATAAATAGCAAGAACATTGGATTAGATGTAACACACAGAGTTTTCCCAACTCTTAAAAAAACAATTAAGAGATAAATATTATTCCTTGTCAAAACCAAATCATATGCATAATGCTGCCAAGGTTATTTTACCTCAACCTTATCACTCAGTGGTTCTACTTCTACTCTTTTCTTACATGGTTAAAGAAGCTTTAAGAAACAACTGCCTATAACTAACTCAGAATTACTTTTGTCATTTCCCACTTTAGAACTGCATTTTATCTCTTATACTTTCCTTTGCTTTTCCATCCCTTTTCTAGCCTTTATTCCTTTATTCCTAAAATCCTTTTTCATCAGGATAAAAGTTCTTTTCAATAGATCTTTTCTCATTTTTTAAATATAAATTCACAATAGATTCTAGGTTTGGCATAAAACAATTCCATTCCTTCTTTCCTTCTAGGGCCCTCAGGACTCCTGCGCAAACACACACCACTAATTAATCCTCTTGATTTTTTAAAGTTTGCCCTTGTAAAACTGAGCATCTCAATTCTGTCTCCATTTAGCCCTCTATTTTATTCCTATTTATTTAATCTAATTAAAAATGTGATTCAACATCACCAGCTAATAAACCAGGTCTCCTCAGAATTTTTCACACTGCTTACTGAGAGCAAGCTGAAAGCAACTCGATGCTCGTTTGATAAGCATATAGCAACTGCGTGTAAGAACAACTGGATTGCTACATGTCCTTGCCATATGATGCTGTTCTCTGTATCTATGAAAGAAATCCACTTGTGACATAACTCCCCTCAGTAATCAATATTCTCGTCTGAATCCAACTCTTGTGTTCTACAGCAGACACCAGCAAAAACTCCTGTAATTTTCTTTTCTCAAAGCAATGATACACTTGGAGTCTTCTTTTTTTTTTCCCCATACAGTCTCTTCCTGTCACTTTACAGTCCATCACATCATTCACGTCCCCTGTAACTCTATCACATCTATTTCTCATACTGGACAGGATCAGCTCTCCTGATGCACATTCAAGCAGGGTGATTACTCTTTGTGATTCCTTTACCTCACGTCTGCTTCCACATCTTTCAACATTAGTTCAACCCAAATGGCTCCTGATGGTGCACGCACAGAGTCTACAGGCAACTGCGTCCACTACTATGGTAAATTTCATCTCCGCAAGGGAACACAATGCAACCCTCCCATCTCCCTGACATTAACGGCCCTTGTTTTCCCAAGTACTCGTTCTCTGCTACCAGCCATTTATAAACCGGGCGCACGGTAAACATGACGGAGGGGAACACGCGGCCCACAGCCCAGGCCTCAGCACGGCTCCGGCCGCACGCCCAGCCGCGGCGGGGTGCCTGCAGGACAGCGGGGGAAGCACCATCACCGCGCCCCCGGAGCCGAGCTTCGCGCGGAGGCCGCCGCAGGCCCCAGGCCCGCCACACCCACACCCGACGTGGCGGCGC
>JAOEHY010034500.1:0-27660 GCA_025447955.1 Psilopsiagon aurifrons
GGTGGAGGGGGGTGGCGGAGGGGCTCCACCGGGCTTCCCCCTTGGATGCCTGGGGTCTGATACAGCAGATGCGGCTGTCCGCGGAGCAGGGCCTGTTCGGCTCCGGAGGCTCCTGTCTTCTCCCTCCTTGCTGACACCCGGTCATGGGGGTGACCAGGGCTGCGGCGATTGCCTGTAAGCATCGAACCTAGCTGGAGAGCATTTTGGTTCGGCAGCCCCTCAGACCACTCATTAAAAAGCACCTTAAGGCAGGTGTTTTTGCTTTCTTCTCTCCCAGGTCATCTCTGGCTGTTTCGGGATGCAGGGACAAATGATGGGCTCCTTGTTAACCAGCAGGAGCTATTCATAGCAGCTCCTAATGTGATTAAAGCAGACATCACGCTGCCAGGTAAGTGATAGAGGGATCATGTATGCTGTGGGGATGTGTGGGCTGTGAACTTGGTCTCTTTGGGCATCAGGGTTTGGTGAGAAATGGGATCTTCATATAAGGTCTGCCTCAAATATGAAGTGAGAGTGAGGGTTTCTTGACAGAGCTGTGGTGTTAACAGAGTTGTTCGCAGTTTTAAAGAGATCTCTGATGGGTTTTGTACTGTGCCTTGCCACAGGAAACACGTTCTTCTCTTTTTAGTGAGTAGCACTGGTGTAGCATGCCACGTTCTGGGGTCATGTACTTGGAGATGTACTGTCTGTGTTTGAAGTAGCAGCTAACAAGCACCCTTGTGATGAGGCTGCGTGGTTTTGTTTAACTACAGTGTTCACCCTGAAAGAGCGGTGTCTCCAGGTTGTTCGCAGTCTGGTCAAACCAGTGGACTACAGGAAACTGGACATTGTTCGATCTTTACATGAAGAGCTGGAAGATCATCCTGATGTTAAAAAGGATCTTCAGCGGCTTTCTCTGGAGAGAAGTGAAATACTGAGGAATGGAGTTCTGGAATAATGTGATTACCATTCAAACTACAGAGTTTAAGCAGGGAGCTTGCCACCAAACATACCAAGAACTGTTGTCTGTATTTTATGTTCTGAGACATAAACTCAGTTAACTTGATAAGTCCACTTCCAAAGACTAAACAGTGCGTAGAAGCGTAAGTTCCTTATGGTCCATTGTGCATGTTGCAAACCAGCAGCTTTGGAGGAGGAAGCTCAGAAGTTTTATTTGGCCTGTGTCACAACACTGCACAGGGTCATAGGATCAGATCATCTGTTTGGAGCATGCAGATTAGTTTTCATTGTATTAGACAGTAAATTACACTAAAGATTAATTCAGACTCTAATGATTGTAAGTGGCAGCCCCACACCATTTTCATTTGAATGATTTGCATTCAGTGGAATTTCACTCTCACACTTGGCCTGGATTTGCCTGTGACCCAACAAGCATGGGGGGGGTGTTTGTATGCATGAGGGTTTCAAACGCCCCTTCTTGGGACCTGACCTGAAACATCAAAACATCATGCAGGTGACAAGATGACAGGTGTAAATGCTTGTAAATTCTGCCTTTTGGCTTTGCATATGTAAGCCCATGTTGTGTCCGCTCAGGCTGACGCATTTTTACACAGATCATACCGTGGATGCCTTATTTATGCTTCGTGCTTGGACATCAAGGTCATCAGCCTAGTTAGCCATGTAGATGTAGTTCTGGGGTCCTAGTTCGGGGACAACTTTCTCCTCTGCAGCAGCTTCCCGTTACAGGTTGTGCTCACAGGCAGTAGATGCTTTGATCCTGCCTTTTCCTGTAACAATGCAGTAGTCTAGTAGTTGGGATGCATTTTCAGGGAAGCAGGGACCACTTGAGCTGCTGGTGTCTCCTAAGGAACAGATAGCAAACTGCATCAGCTCAGATGGGCCTGTTGCTAGATCTGTCTCAGATCCATGCTTTATGCTCTGTTAACAGGCTAGAGAAGCAGAGAAAAACATTTCCTTACCTCTGCTCTCACACCTCAGTTAGGATGTGTATTTGAACGTAAACATGTTGTTTAAGCAGAGAAGTTTTTAACTGATAAGTGAATTGTCCATCAAGTAACAGATGCAGTGCTGTTCACTGTTAGAAGCAGAATGGTAGAAGATTGTAGCAGGTTATTTCTGTGACATGTTTCTTTCCAGTTATACATTCTGAGAAACACAACTGTGAAACAGACTGTTGACATGTTCTATAAGTATGGATTGTCTCCCCTTTTTGTAGACTTGTTTCTTCTTACATATCTGAAGTGTATAAATTGATCTTTGTCCTAAAAATGTAATTCCGTGCTAACTATTTTACTCTGATTCTTTCTCACAACCTCACGGTGTTTGGGTCTTTATTCTTGTATTCCTGTGATACTCCTGGAAGTCATTATAGCTAATCAGTGACAGATACACTTGGACTGAGTTCACAAACTGTGCAGCCCCCTGTAGCTGTGAGACTGAGTGGTGGCTAACACTAAAAACTTAGAACAGCTTCAGGCAGTGTCTGTGCACAAATGCAGCTACGCAACAATTTGTACATTTACCACCTTTTGCAGATCTGCCTGTGCAGGCACTGGGAGCAGACAGCAGGATGTCACCCAGCTCCTGGAAGCCCTTGGGTGCTCCTGCTGGTGGGGTCCTGCAGATACCAGAGAGGAGTTTCCCTCCTGATGTCCTTGTGGTACTCTGTGTTATGGCTAATGTGATGGCACAGCCAAACTGATGCAGAAGACTGGTTGCTCAACTCTAGTTTTAATTTTACTGTAGTAGGTACTAGATTTTACAGATCTGTACGTATCACAAGCCTTCTGTGTGTTCCTGATTGATGTGGGGTCTATGATCTCATGTTGATTAATAGAATCATTTAAATTTATTCCATTAGTCTGTGGCTTCCTCCAGGACACAGCCAGTCAGTGATGCTTTCCTAGTACAGTTTGACTGCTTTTGGATCAGATTCCTTGGATTCCTGCATATTGGCAGGCAGAAAAGCATATATCTGTGACTGGCCAAAAAACATATGAAACTACCTCCTGATCTCATTGATCATAGGAGTATCCTGTCTTTGCTGAACTTTACATTTAGTTAAATCATTTGCTTAATGTATAGCAAGAGGCAATCCATGCTTGAAATCTTACACTTTCTGGAGCCAGGATAACAGTAGAAATTCTATTTCCATTTTGCAGATGAAACTGAATATTCCAAAATTACGCCAGAAGTCTGGGAGAGGAAGTGACTGAGCACAGAGTCTGAGGCAGAAGCCTGTTCATGCATCTGCCTCCCCTATTCCTCCCACAGTTGTTTTCTTGCAATGTGGGTACGTTTTCTTGTGATACGAATTCTGTGAATACTTCGCTGATTTTAGCTTTCAGATGTGTTCTGAGTGTTGATTTTTCCTCTTGACAAGTCATGGAATACCTTCCCTCCTCCCCCCCCATCAGGTTTAAAAGCTTAGCAACTTCCTCTCTAAGACGAGCAGCACTTCACAACATCTCTCATAAATAGCTGACAAGGTTTTGTTTTCACAGCCCATTGAGTAACATCTGATGTTCCATTTGACTCTTGTGCCACAGTCTGACAGTACTGTTACGGGTCCTGAGGGTTCTGTTTTGTCTTTTTAACCAACATGGGAGTAATTGTGAGCATGATAAATAACACCTGCATCTGGGTGGGCTAGTTGGATTACCAAATGCTCACAGACCCTGCCATGGATTAGTTTAGTAATAACATCAGCCCAGCTGTATCTTTATATTTGCTACCCAGAGGCATTCTAGCAAAAACCCGATTACATGTTGGTTCTTGTCAGAATGCTCCTAAAATTTTTGGTATCATTTGTTTTCATTCTTCAGCCTAACACATGGCTTGAGTATTTATTCAAAGTGCAAAGCACTGACAGATGTAAGAAAGTAATTGACATAAAAGCCTGTTCAATTAGAATTGTTAAAGCAGGTGCATAAATGCTATACTAGAGAGGTTTGGTCATTAAAGAACTCCTATTTACAAAATGTTTAAAAAAACAGAAAGCAAACCCAGATGTTATAGGTAAACATGGAGAAAAACTGAGCATATGCAAGAAAGTGTATTCCTGGAGTGCTCCTTTGGGTCAGAATAAGAAAAGATGAGAAAATAAACCCAGCTGGCTCGAATAGATGGGAAATGGAGCCTCCTACTAATTATTCAGCTGGATTAGTGATGAGTGAAAGTTGCCATTTGGTTGTGACAAGTGTATTAAGAACTTCTGTAGTTTTCAGTCGGGGTCATGTTGGTGTCTCGGCAGGCAGGGAGCAGCTGAGGTCAGGGCCTGGCTTCACTCCATCTCAACACAGTGGTGGTGGGAATACGCTGCTGCAGGAAGTGGTGGGTAACAGCTGAAGGTGCAAAACACCACTGAAACAAACAAGTTATTTAGTGCCCTGATGCTCCTACAGAGCCCTGCCTAATAAATAGCTCATCATTTGTAAGTGGAGAGTGAACAGCAGAGTGTGTAAGATCATTCCAGTCTGCGTGTGAAAAAGTAAATTTCACTTCCTTTGTAAAACCCTTCATTAGTGCAAAACGGAAGCCGCATGCTTTGTCAATGTGTTCTCCCATGAGACAAATAGTCCAGAACATTTCTTTCAAGTACCCAAGGGAAAGAAGAGTCTTCTCTTCCTCCTTTTATCCACTTCTTTGCAATGCACACTTCAATCTCATCTTGCATGACTTTCAGAGGTGCTCTGATCATTTTCCCATAGCTATGTGTCAGAAGGACACTAAGCAGGGAAAAGGAAGGGAAACCCCCATAAATTCAACTGTTATTGAAATAGTGCTGCTGCTAAAACAGGAGGTCCCAAGGAAGTTTTGAATTGAGGTCTTTAAAGTTGCACAATTCAGATATATCTTTTTTCCCCCTGTCTTTCGACCTTGTAGTTACAGTAATATCACATTTTTCAGCTTTTCCTTGCCACAGTGGGGTAAGAAATTCATTGTTACTTTAATGGTACTTGAAAGGCTTGTGATTTCTGAGGTAAGAAGTATAGAAAAATGCCAAAGTGTGAAAGTTTGATCCTGAAAACAAGTTAGCTCTGCTGTGAAATACGAGCAGATTATAAAGAAATAGTAAGTCAAAAGCTCTCTAAACTTACAGTACTGTTTGCAATAAATACAAGACCTAGGGCTGAACATGAACAAAAAGAACAGAAAGAGGAATGGGTCACAACTGTGTTTGGTGAACTGTCCCATGCTGGCAGGGGTACTGCTTTAAGGCTCCCAAAGTCGATGGTTTTGCCAGCAGTATCTGTAGCATGTACACTGGCAAATTCAATGCATGTGTTAATCAGAAGCAGCTTAAATACCAAAAAAGGAAAACCTAAAAATTTAGAAAAAATACTGACTTTAAGAACACATTTTAAACCTACTCCTCTACTAGCAAGACCTGGCCAGATGACCACTTCTCATGCCCTGCGTCTGCTACTGTACTACATGTTATGGTACGTGAAATCGTGTATGCTGCAATGAGTGCAAAAGCCTGGCAGCAGTTTTTACTGCCCTCCTGCTGGTACATGTTCCTTAGATCTTGTGGGGTATTTGAAACTTCCTCTGTCCCCGGTTGTACTGCATCCAACGCAGTGGGGGCACAGCTGGTGCAGCTCCTGGGGGGGATCTATGTTTAGAGACACAGACGTATCTATACCCACACAGGTGACCAAGCCACTAGCAGACAGCCCTGGAAATGTGGGCAATGCCTGGGCTGAGTGGGCAAGCCCCTCGCCTACCCCGCCTCGGTGCGTGAGCAGCCATTGCCCAGCCTGTCGGCAACACCAGCCGTGACTAACAGGCAGGAAAGCATCTTCCACCTCCGTCCCGTGAAACTTGGCATGTGGCAATCGGGCGGCAGCAATCGGCCCTCGATGGAAAGGAAAATCTGCTTTGCATTTGTGGCCTGACGTCAGCCAGAGCCGGAAGCAGGAGCGCGGTCTGACCCTGGCAAGAAACGCTTGTCCGTGTAGCTCGGCTCTTCCGCCAGCAAAGGGTGAGTCGGGGGGGGCTGGGACCGGCTGCGGAGGACAGCCCCTTTGAGAAGAGGAAGCGTTTGGAGAAAACCAACCCTCCGCGACCAACGGGAGGCAGAGCGCTGAGCGTCCCTGCTCCAGGACGCGCCATGTGGAGCCGCGGCTGATGGCCACGGCGGGCACAAAGGGCGCTCCGGAGAGGGGCTGTGCAGCGATGACCCTGCAGCAGCCGCACCTGACCCTGAAAGGGGGCTCCCCCCCGGTGCTGTACATCCACAGCATGCCTGCCTGGGTGCTGGAGGACTTCTGCCAGAAGATGGACTGCCTGAGCGACTACGACTGGATGCGGTTCGGTGAGGGGGAGGCACGCAGGGAGGTGGGCTGGTGCTCCTCGGGCTGATGGGGTGCGATGGGGGCACAGAGAGGCAGCGTGGCTGGGACGGGCAGTGGAAGGGCGCGGGGTGCTGGCAGGGGACACCGCTGCCCTGTGCAGGGCCTCTGGCCCAGCTGCTGCCCAGCGCTCACATCCTGTAGGCAGGGAGTTCTCATGCCCCACTCTGGTTTTGGGATCAAGTGAAACTTGTGGTTCATAGGTGGAATTCCGGGCTTCTGTGTTTGCTTGGCTTCCCAGGGCAGCCAAGCTCCTGCCCCTCGTGCTCTGCTCTTCAGCACTCCCCTCTCTGCACTTTATCTTCTGCTACTCCCAGTGTTTGCCTCGCTTAGATGATCTACTTTTTCTTTCCTCCTTCACTTCATGTTTATTCCCTCATACTTAGTGCCCCATTTCCCTTGGTCGTGCTGTGTCCAGTTAGGAAGTGTAGAAAATGCAGTCCCTGAGGATTTTATTCTTTTTTTCTGTCCAGGCAGTTCTAACCTGAATCTTTCCTCAGTTGTCCTCCCTTTCTTATTTAACAGGATTTAATTTCATTCAGGACTTCCCTAACTCTGTCTACTGAGTGAACTCTTACCCCAGTTAAACTTGCTGACTTAGGGTGGGATTCACTTCCTATCTTTGCGTGCATAAAACTATGTCCAATGTCCTCTAAAGGCAGCTGAGGTGGGACCAGGGAAATCTTTGTTCCCACACCCAGGCCCCCACCCCTCTCTCCTTCAGGTAGATGTGAGTCAGCTGACGGGGGCTGGCTTGGACAGACGCCTTTGGTGGCATCTCCACTAGCCCCAGGGACCACAAATGAGCGCACAACTGGACTTGCACACGCTGTACTTTCTTCAAGTCCATATAGCTCATTTTTGCCATCCTTCTTTGTAAAAGTGAGCAAAGGAAAAGGCAAAGTGTATCTCACACCTTAGCTTTCTCTGTTGCACCTGCTTGTATTTTCTAGTTTAAACAGAACTGTCCTTTGTCTCCCAATAGCCTCCTATGTGATAACCGACCAAACAGAGCTACGGAAAATCAAGTGCATGGAGAAGACTGGGATCAGCATAACAAGGGAGCTGATGTGGTGGTGGGGAGTGAGGCTGGCAACAGTGCCGCAGCTCCTGGACCTGCTGCGAGCACTGCAGCTCTACCGGGCGGCCCAAGTCATTCTGGACTGTGAGTAGCTGCTCCTTCCTCCTGTGGGAATCTCTGTGTTCTCCCAGAGCACCAGCCCCAGTCTCATAGATCTCACTGACTGAGGAAACCTTTTGCTGGGAGTCTTATGCTTAAGTGACATAGAGAAGGAATCAGAGGTCCTTCTCAGTCATCATCCCACAGAGATTGGCTGTGCTCTGAGCCAGGGCTGATATTTTAGTGCATCAGACAGGGTTTCTAAACAGAGCTTAATTCTGCACATTTTAATTCTTCGTATGTTCTTGTTTCTCTGTGAAACTTTGTCATTACACTCTGTCGACAAACCCAGAGCAGAACAACATATAATCAGTTTTGCCTATGCAGGTTGCTGTCCTTCACCAGAAGAAAAAGATTATGAAAAGGAGAAATGGTTTATGAACTACCTACATTACTGTTTGTTTATCCCACCCCATATTTTCTCTGTTCCTGTGGTATGTTCTCCTCTGTCCCTGCCTTTAAGATTGAACTTTAGTTTAACTTTGGGAAAGTTTAACTTTGTAACTCTGCATGTAATTCTTTTCACCTATCTCCAGTTTGCTGTATTTCATGTTTATCTTTTTGAGGTAGGATGGTTAGAGTTTGAGCTCAGGTGTGCCTGCTTAATGTAAATATTGACTTATGGAAATCACAACACTCGCAAATATAACTTTCCATTTTTTTTCCATTGAAAATTATGTTTAAATTGCAGCTTTTTTGTTCATATTTGTAAGCCAGATTGTACCTTAACCCAGTGCTACCACCAAATCTGTTGAAGCCTGGACAACATACTCTCTTTCTGTATTGAGTAATCCCAAAAAGTTGAGAGTGGACCACATTCCCTTTTTAACACATTCACACACAAAGTCTACTTTCTGGAAACCAGATGTTTATATGATTTTCACCAGTTTTCCATGGGGAATTACTAGAAAGAAACATTACAGATTTTTGTTATGTGGCTGAAGATGGTTAGAGAAGCACTATCCAGGTGAGTGTGGGAAAGCTCATGAGGGCCCACACTTCCATGGGTGAGGAACATGCGGGAACCCTATCTGCTTCTCCCGTTCTGTGATGGAGAAGCTGTCTGCCGCAAGTGGTTTTGAGTGACATCACGAGCGGCTGTTGCTCAACAGCAGCCCTCCTCCCCTGGGCAGCCTTGCCAGCTGGCATGCATGGGAAGTCCAGTTCTGTGTCATGGGTTTCTTGCCACAGCGTTTCTTTGTGAGGCACTGCCATTTTCTGTAGTTTCCAGGGATTAGCATGACTGTAAACCTTCATCTGGGTATGGTGGAAAAATCTGACAACGGCATTCCAAATTCTGTAGTTTTATTGGGTGTTTTAAAAGGAATATTAAGTGCTACAGCACAAGCGGAAAATTGTATCTTAGTACATCTAACACCGTAACCACAGACCCTAATGAGCGCTGCTCTGCTAATGTGACTGATTTTTGCTGCCACCGTGTGCAGCACTTTATTTCAGCAGATCCATTTCCTGACTGAATTCAGTCACAGCATTCACCACAGAAGACCATAGCAATTCCTACTCCTCATTCTTCAGCAAAACAAACAGAGCTACAGGATGTCCAGCCCTCATTATTCTATGATTCTATAGCCTTGGGTGACATGGTTTAGCATGAGGTGGCCCTGCCCATGGCAGGGGGGTTGGAACCTGATGATCTTAAGGTCCTTTCCAACCTAACTATTCTATGATTCTATGATTTGGTTCAAATCTGATTTAAGCGGTATAATTGGGAACACAGTTGTTAATTTAGTCACTGTGAGGGCTGTGTCTCAGTGGACAGGATTGAAGTCAAAATCTTGATTTAATTTTTTTTTATTTATATTTAAATTTAATATGAATTTTATCGTTTATATTAAATCTGATCTAGGTATCAGTACTGCAATAACCCTGGCTCTCTGATAATGGTGTTTTTAAGGATGCTCTGGAGTAGGGGGTGACTTTCATGAAGTGATGAGGTTTTTGCTCTGTGCCTGTTCAGTATTTAGCACCATCAATTCCCTGCCCATGCAGAGAGTTTGTGGGTGCTCTCATCTTAACCTACCACACCTTAAGCTCTAATTAGTTACAGGCTTTGCATTCTTCCCCTGTCAGAGCGCATTCTGGGGCCTGCCTTTGTTTATACTTGTGTAACAACTGAGATGCTACTGCTTTTACCCGCAGGTAGAGGGTTTTCTCTTCTCTTACAGGTCTTTAAAACAAGCTCATGAGCAGATTTCAAACTGAGGTTAGTTCAGCACTTTGTAGGGGTGAATCACTCCAAGAGAAGCTCCATGTATTTAATTTCAGATAGCTATTGCTTGCAAACCACAACATTGTTGGATTTGAGCTGATGTATAGCACTTTTAGTGAAATGACCCCCCGAAGCCCAAAGGCTGTGCAGAGGGTCTCTGATTGTTAGGTCTGGTCCTGTGTGCAAAGGCCAGAATGTGGCACTGGATCAAACCCTGAGAGGCGGTACTGTAAAGCCCTGACAAGATTGCTTACACAAAACCCAAGTAAGATTTATCTCAGTGCTTATGTAAAATGCAAGGAATCAGGCTTCCAATCCCAGAGCAGCTTCCAGTAACTTAAAGATAGAACACAAACAAAAATAATCATTCCAGCATGGAAAGTCATTATCCTTCTGCTTGTCTGACTGTCTGTATCACTGTATGGTATGTCGGTATCACTGTACTGCTGTAGCTTGCCCAAGATGCCCCTGAGGTCAGCCTTTGGTGCAAGAGGTATAACCTGTTTTTTCTCTGCCTGTGTGATTTACCTTTAGGTTTTGGGGGTTGTTTTAGCTTTCTCAAAAACATTCCTGAGACTTTCTGGACTTCACTCACCACAAGCTGAAAACCCTGAGGGTTTCCCCTGTTAAAAATGAACCCCAATCAAATTCCTGCAGTCTGGAAGAGTATGTTTTGTGATTTCCAATGAAAAGCTTGGTTCGTAAAGATTGTAGCTCATAGCTGGCTGATGCAAGTAAACAGGGGTCTTTATAATGGTATCTGCAGGCTAGATAGTAAATAGGGAAAGTAAATATTAATAGATCATGGAAAGAAATGGACATGCTCAGTTTGGCTCATGAAGACACTGAACTGATGTAATAAATCTAAGATACCTTTGTTTCTCTGATTTCCTTTGTGACAGTGGATGAACTACAATATTGGACTGTTCCACAAAGGGCTGCAAAAGGAGTTATATGATTTGGGGATTGACTCTGTAAAGCAGTATGTAAGCTAGATAAAGAGGACGGGAAGAGACAAATCCTGTGGAGTGATAAATTTTTACTTATGTTTCTGGATGATGGATATTAATGTTAGTCTCAGATCAACTCAAAGGCAGTAAGTTGCAAAACGACAGTGAAATGATCTTTTAAAAAAGCTTATTGTAATTGTCTTTTATACTGAAGTCCATAGCAAAGCTTCATACTAATTTGAGTGGCAGGGAGTCTGGATAATTTTGTTCTTCTGGCATGTGGAAGTAGTTAGGGTTTTTTTGGAATTAACCCAATGCAGACGTTCCACAGTGTGCTCAGTCACAAGCAGCAGTGATTTCTAGCACAACCTTTTTAGGTTTAGGCAAATCTTTGAACCCTTTACCCTCTGTTTCTGCTTTTTTATTTATATCTGAAAATGCTTACTCGGGTGATTCCTCTTGGGCAGATACGAAGAATACATTGCTTGTTCTGTTGGGCCCTTTTGAAAACCAAGTGATCCTTCATCACCGTAATTCTGTTCATTCTGACCTAAAGGAATCAGACACCACACACAGGTTGTTTTTGCTGGCAGATTGATTCCAGGAGAGCTGTTACCTCCCTTCAACAATTTCTTGCACTACTCTAGGCCCACTTCTGAACGTCCATAATAATTGATTTTTGTCTTATGTCAGTTCTTTAGCTGCACTGATGACCTGTTTGTCTGATGTGCAGGAAGTTGCTAAATTGATGACAAGCCCTGAAAAGTAGGTTGAAAGAGGGAAGTGATTCTAATTTTAGCGACTTCTAGGTTTAAGTACAGGAGGGAAAAGCCACCATCTGCAGAATGCAGGGACTGTCAGTTTTAGCTAAAGGCCTGCAGACTTCTTCAGTGAATGATTTTGAAAACTCATGAAATTTGGGATTTCTTAGCATTCTGATACAGGAATAAAGAAACATACCTGCTTTTGTGTCTTAATTCTAAAGCCTTGCTTTATTCAACCTGCATTCATGCACGACTGAAGAAAGTGGATGCAAACCCCAAGGAGAGGTCAGAGGACAGAACTTGCCTGTCATGACCATGGCCACTTCCACCATTGCTGCTTTTCATCTGCTCTTCAATCTTTAGTGCACTGAAATGGGCATAGCTTGTCTTCTCTTAAACAGTCCTACTGAATCCTGGTTTCTTGTGAGAAGCACAGATTAAAATGAAGCACACTGCTTCCTGCTTGTTCCAGATATTCCAATGCTTTGTACAGAACAAAGGACACAAAACTGTTGTCTAATTTCGAATTCAAATAGAGGCCCGTGGTTTTTGATTCCAAGATCACCACCATGCTTAAGATAGAAAGCTGATAAAACAGCATGACAAAAAAGCCCTTTTATTGATACCTGTGCTTATTTTCCTTCATAGCAAAATTAAAGTTTAATTTTTATTTTTAAAGAAATGCACAGTGTGTTGCTGATAAAAGGGGGCAAGTGGAAACAAAAGTGTGCAACTACAACCAGGAAAATGTTGTTAGCATATAGTAACTCTTTCTATCATCCCAAGTGCACACTGGGCATTTCGAAGCTCCTTTTCAACCTCAGTTTTAAATGTATTCAGATAAGAATTTATCTGCTTCTTCAGGAGATTTTGGCATTCTTGTATATCACAGTATCTTGATATTTTTTACTTCATTTTTTTACCATCCTAACTTTAACCTAATCTAATTTTAATAATTCCCTCTAAGTTGTACATATTTTCCATGTTCCTGTAAACTGAAAGCATCTTTGTGCATCTTTTAACCAGACTTCAAGTTGCTTTTTCAGGCCTGGTTCTGAGATTTTGCCGAGCTGTATACAGCACAGGATCTTTTAGAGCTGCAGTGAATCAATAATTCAGCCTTTATTTTTTCCTTATATATTAGTAAGTCTTGAGCATTGATTTTTATGTTTTCCCTAGATTGTCTCCAGCTTGTTTCTTTCAGTTCATAAATAACAGAAAGATTCCTTATTGCAAATAGTTCTATGTAGGAAAGTGTTTTCTAGGAATGAGCAGGGTCATGACACTAAAACCACACACTTGAAAACAGTCATAAACATCTAACTGAGTAAACCAAATACAGTTCTGTCAAACTTCCTCTCAGTCCCACAACAGTTAACAAAGAACTAGATGCCTTCTTTAGGCTGGGAGATATTTGTGATTTGAGATCATTGGCTGAAGGATGCTGTATAGAAAATGACACAATAAATACATTGCTAACTTCTTACTGTAAGGGACTGTATATATTTTGCATAGTTATCACTGGTATTTGTTTGAAACTCTGACTTCTTACTGATTTTCAGTAGTAGTTAATGTCATAAATATGGTCTGAATTTAAATACTAACAGTATTCCAGCAATTTATCAGTGAATTGCTTGAATGTTCATTTTAATGCTCATGTTAATGTACAGTCTGTTTTCCTGACTAGGACTATCTCCTGATAACTGATTAGAGTCAGGCTGGTTTTTCCCTGGTAATCTTCATCTTTCCTTTGTTCTCTTTTGAAGGGACATCAGCCTCTAATATTGCCGACTCTGGAAAAGAACAGCTGGTAGAGCCGCCTAAACTGGAAAATAGATCTTTAATTCCCACAGAAAACAAGAAGATAGACAGAGAAAACGAGATAAGTCTGTTGCCATCAACAGACTCTTCACATCCGGGAGTACCACCAGCAGGTAGTAACGAAACAGATTCTGAATTTGCGCTAACATTGAAATGACCATGTAGATAAGACTGTTTCCCATTTACTTTCATTATAGTATAATGAATATATTGCTCTTCAAAAGGGTTGCATTTGAATATTTGCCTTTTAACTTTATTTGTATTTCTTTGTAACTTTATCACATGGCCTCCTGTTTCTCTTCTCTATACGTTTCTTGGCCTTGAGAGATGCCGGCTATATTTATCCTGTGGGATCTAAAGGCATTTTCCAGGTTTCTGTGAACACATGGGTCAGAGAATCATAGAATAGTTTGGGTTGGAAAGGACCTTAAGATCATCAGGTTCCAACTCCCCTGCCATGGGCAGGGACACCTCCCACTAAACTATGCCACCCAAGGCTCTGATCTAAACTTCCCCTGTTTAAGTTCAAACCTGTTAGCCCTTGTCCTCTCACTACAGTCCCTAATGAAGAGTCCCTCCCCAGCATCCCTATAGGCCCCCTTCAGATACTGGAAGGCTGCTATGAGGTCTCCACACAGCCTTCTCTTCTTCAGGCTGAACAGCCCCAACTTTCTCCTCCTATCTTCATACAGTCCCATCCTGGCTCCATACTACAGCTAGACCAGTACATACATTTCCTGGCCCATGTCCCTGTCACCATGCAGAATAAATACAGGCCAGAAGAGAGCCATGCACAGGTCAGCAGGCCCCTCTGCTTGGGAATGGGAGGCAGTAGAACCACAGGACATATTGAGAAGAACAACGATATAGATAGAGGAAGCTCTGTGTCCCCAAGCCAGGACCAGAGGGATGTGCACAGTCATCTTGCACAGAGGAACCAGGAAAACAGCTGCCTATCTTCACACAGTATTGCTCATTTTGGCAGATTATCCCTGGTTAGGAAATTCAACAAAATACCCCAGACTTCCATAACTAGTCACAGGCTGCGGCACTGTAAAAAGAACCTGTACTTTCAATGCTGTTTTTTCAGTTTCAGGTGCTGTTTCTGAAGGAGCCTTGTATTCACTCCCTTTGCCACCACCTCCCCCGAGAGACCTTTTGAAATCCTTACAGTCAAATCCTCCTGTCTCATCCAGTGTGAAGGTAAATCCGTCCAGTCCTCATTGATTATAACAATGAAAATTGTCTTCATAACATTCCATGTTTTCTCAGTTAAAGTTTGTCCCTCTATTTGTATAAAATAGAGTGAAAAAGTAGGGGTTGATTAGAGTTTGTTTGGACAGAATCTAATGCTTCAGTTAGATTACTTATAGTGTGCATAATTCTTTTTGCCAATGATGGACCAGTGAAGGAAAAAATGAACCATATTGCATGGATAACATGCCCACAGATAGCAAATAATTTTGGAGGAATTTCTAGTATAGATTTTGCAGAGTACTTAACATTTCTGGTGTGAGCACACGATGGTACCCCATATACCACTGGCTAGTCAGAACAGTGGACTTCTATTTGATTTTATACTTAAAATGTGGTTTCTGCTGAAACCTGAGCTAGTATCAAGTTTAAGTCAGGTTGCCCAGAGCCTTGTGTAGCTGACAATTGAAAATCTCCAAGGTTGGGCCGTTCTAGTGCCTAACCATCTCGCTGTGGCAAGCTTTTCCCACGTTCCTAATGATTTCGTCACAGGCCCTCCTGCCTCCCTACAGCTCTCTTGTCTGTAAGATAGTCCAGCTAGATCTGTCCTGTGGGTTCTCAGAGTGTTTCACAAATCCATATGTGCGCTCTGGTCCCATCATGGTTCTCTCTTGGCCTGGTTCCTTTGGTTTATTTTGTTGTGAAGAAGATTGTGGTTTAAGCTCTTCCAGAATAGCCTGGTTCAAGGGTACCAGCCAGAAGGGAAGATTGCCACAGAGAATGTAGTAATCTGCGAGGTTTTGAGGGGGAGTTAATGTTTTGTTTTCTCAAGTCTGGAGCACATTAAGGTTGTGAAAGCTCTGTGTTATTACAGTGGAACTGTAATAACAATTGGCATTAGAACTTGCCACACTGGAAACAACGAATTATTGTGCAGCTGGTGCCAGATGCTTCAGAAGTAGATGTGAAGGTCCTACCGGAACATCAATACATTATGAGGGACCCTACTTTCTGATCCAACTGTTTCTTAGTATATGCCCCAGCCATAAAGATTAATATTCTTTGTAACTTAAACTAACATCACTTCAAAAAACATACGGACTTTTAAACAAAATTAAGTCTATTTTCTGGGAAAGGTGGAAATGCACATTGGTAACTGACTCTTCTACTAGGCCAAACTTTTATATCAGCAAAACACATCAAGACAGTTATAAGGGAAAACATCACATGTGCGGTACTTTTCATGATTTCTTTCAACAATCACAGTGATTGCTTAGGTCATGGAAAAGTAAATATAGCAGCTGAAAGAAGGAAAAAGCATATGAATTTTCATGAGAGAAACTTGTTTCTTCTGCACATGTGTAGCCTTGCAGCTCTCCTGCTCCTCAGCAGGAGACAAGGACGGATCTCCCCAGTGGAAGTCTTTTGTGGACCCAGAGGGAAGTTACTAATGCCACAAGTGGTTTCAGTGACAAGAGCAGAATTTGTGAAGGTACTTTTGCGGATGTCTACAAAGGTCAGAGGAACAACGTAGAGTATATCATCAAAAGACTGAAAGAGGCAAGTACTGCACCTTTTCTTTTTCTTTGAAGGGGGTATGTTATATATTGTCTCTGAAACATTAGCAGTTGTTGTTTACTATTGTATGGGCAAGGAATCAGAACTGCTGAACTAGAGGAGAGGTAAAAAGGAAAGGATGTAAGGTAAGTAAACCTAGATTCAGCAAACGCATATGAGAGATACTGAAGTGACTAGTGTTATTAACTCTAGCCATGGGAGTAGCCTGCAATATAGCTGCCTGCATTGATGATTGGATCAGATGTGTCCTTACACCGGTTTTTGCTCTAATTTTCAATTAATTGTTGCCTTTGACACAAAGTAGCCATCAGTGATACTTGACAGTTTTCTTAAGTGGCTTGTCACATAGAGACTGAAAGATCTCTACAAATGCAACAGTTTAATAATTACTATTGACATTCTAGCACACGTTTTCATTTTTCAGATGGAATGCACAAGCCCAGATTCCACCCAAAGGTTCTTCCATACGGAAGTACAGATTTGCTTTCGGTAAGTGTTGGCTTTCTGGTGCAATCTGTGCATTTCCTGCTTGCGGCCTGTGCCCATATGTTTAGTTTAAGACGGATGAGCCTCTCTCTTGGGTGCTGTGCTGCTCTCAACAAGAGGGCTATGCACAGCCTTTGCTGGAGCCATGGTAAGTAGCATGCCTCCTGTTGATGCTGCAATGCTGAGCGGACGCCATGCTCTGCCAGCCCTTGAGGTGGTGAAGAAGCAGTGTCTTCTGCAGCTTGCGTCCCTCCTACCTGCACAGAACTGGCTGCACTGTGACCATCTTTCTCTTTGCTGCTAGATTAATTAGCCCTCTGCTGTCCTGCTCAAGGCCATTCTCTGCTTCCAGCTGCAGGACAATTTCCGGTTGCCTTGAGTTTAGGCATTTATTCCAGCTCAGGAATGTTTTCTGTGTTGCTCATATTTCATTTGCAAACCACTGCTGATCTGTGCCTGCAGGTGCTGTCATGTCAACATCTTGCAGCTGCTGGGTTTCTCAGTAGAAACTGGATTGCACTGTCTGATATATCCATACCTGCCTAATGGATCACTACAAAACAGGCTGCAGTGTCAAGTAAGCAAATAATCCGGGTCTGTTAATCTCTCTGTGATTACAAGTCCTGGCCTGTTATTGTATGAAAAGCAATTATATCTTTTGGAATTCTGAGAACAGCCAGAAATAGCCCAGGTATCTTGACTGCAAGTTCTAGAGCTGCAGCCCATTTCCAGTTTCCGATTGCAGAGCAGATCGGGTCAACAGGAAGTTTATGCTGTGCAGCCTTTAGCCTTTTCAAGTAATAAGGTGTCTGGAAACTGTCTATTCATATGTAATGTTTCATTGGATTTGGGTTTGTTTCTGTGGAATCTATCACCATATTCACTGGCGTAATGTGCTAGGAAGTTTCACAAGGGCTTACGAGGGAACGGGTTGAGATGTTGATACCTATTCCAAGAGCATCTGCAGAGGAAATGATAGGGCAGAGGAACCTTAGAGCAGCAGTCCATCAGTGCTGTTCCTCAGTAATGGGCAGTACCTGACACTTTGGGCAAACGTGATCTTTGCTGTATCCTTATCTCACTGTGGCCCATGGCAGCAAAATGTGTAACACAGTATGCAAGGATAGGTTCCTTCCTTGGCCTAGAACTCATCACATTCTGCCTTGGACCAAACTTTTGATTTAGGTTAGCAGGAGTTCTGAATGGGACTAAAGCTAAGCCTTTAGTTTTGAAAGCTACTGATGTCTTAGAGTCTTTTATTCTATGAAATACCATTTTCCTCATTTCCTTGCAGGATGATTCTGCTCCGCTGACCTGGGAGATGCGAATTAGCATTGCTATAGGGCTCCTCCGAGCAACAGAGTATTTACATAATTCTGGAATTCTTCATGGGAATATCAAGAGGTGAGGGGTTTGGCAACTCAGCACTTCCATCGTCACCTCTCATTTTCAGGATTTCTTTAACAATATTGGCTGAAAGCCTGCACAATTGTGAAATCCTTTGCAATGTCTTTCTGCTGTCTCTTGTTCTGTGGGGTCTTTACCATTTTATGTTTAAGCCATCTCTTTTCTGACTGATGGAAGTATATTCTTTTGAGGTTATTTCTGGACTGCTTGTTCTTCCCCCTCTCCCTTTCTGTCATTCTTTATCCTTCCACTCATACACAGCAGGCAAAATGCTGGAAGCTTTCAACACTTTACTTTTAGAGTGTAGAACTCTAATTTTTTTACCTCAAGTTAAAGTAATTACTTGACCAATATTGTTATTTGTCTTTATCACAGCTCAAATGTCTTGTTGGATGAAAACTTTACACCAAAGCTTGGACATTCAGGTCTGCGACTGTACTCTGTTGATAAAAAATCAGAATATGCCACGATGAAAACCAAAGTCCTACAGGCTTCGCTTACTTATCTGCCAGAAGACTTTATCAGACATGGGAAGTTAACAGAGAAAGTTGATATATTCAGCTGTGGTGTGGTATGTGGCCTTTTTAACATGTTCCATTGCATTCTTTGGTGCTTCTAGACAGGAAATTGGATGAGAGATTGGATTTGCTGACAGTTATATATTGCTGACTATATAATGTGTTGAAATACTGGTTCTAATTATGTTCACGCTCCAAATATATTCAGGTTGTGGCAAAATGAGGTGAATCTTTTGAACAACACAAACAAAATTGTTTCTTATTGGAAAAAATCCTTATTGCTGATCATTAAAAAAAACAAACCGTAAGAGCAGCAGGATGCAGTTGAGCTCTTGGAATTCTTACAGATTTGCCACAGGAACTGCTACAGACATCACCTGTTAATTTGGAATTACAAGTAAAACAATTGGTAGCCTGTTACCTGTATCCAGGCATTTCCATTTAAATAGTTCAGTGTGATTTCTTGTCTAGATGTAGAATGACTTCCTTATCGTCCTTTGTTTCAACAATGTCTGCTTGTACCTAACTATAAAATAGACTTAGCTTTGGAGATAGATCATAAAGATCACAACTCATAAAGATCAAAATTGTGACTATTGCCCAGATCTGTCATTGTTAAACCGTCTGAAGTAAACATACAAATTTAAATGCCCTGGCAGTTCAATATTTCTTTAGTTACAAAACACACTTTAAAGAAATATAATTATTTCTGAACAGATTGTTTTATCTTCCATATATTCTTTCTAGGTGTTAGCAGAGATACTAACAGGGATTAAGGCCCTGGATGAAGGGAGAGATCCTATTTATCTGGTAAGAAGAAGCAGGAATAACTAATACCAGCGCAAGTGAATGGGGTTGCTGTCATAGAAGGAATTTTCATTTTATATAAACATTTTGTTACTTGGAGACTGCTGTACACATCCTGAAGAAGGAGTATTTAGAAGCCATGTTCCAGTTCCATTAACATCAGTAGCCTACCTGCCTTTAGACAGAGGCCAGATACATTTCTCATTTCACACACCACACTCATGGGTACTGGCCTGATCATTGTAGTAAGAGATACTCCAGAATAACTGGTGTTCAAATACATGTGTATTATTTAAGAGAGAAGACTTTGTGCTGAAGTACTGCTGCATGGTTCTTTTTATGTGCCAGGAAGACATGTTATGAGCCAAACTGAATGGGGAAACGTGGGCAGGCGGTAACCACAGTTGCTCAGCATTGTGTTTATCAGGTGCTTATGTGTTGCACTAGCGTCTGGAATTTCTATCTTGGCCAATTTGCCTAAGCTGTGATTAGAGCTACACAAGCAACCAGAATTGGCCAGGCTCACTGCATGCCATTAACACCATCCTCATGAGAACAGGCTCCACCTACATTCCTTCTATGGGATGCGTTCCTTCTGACTCCCCATCTCATTGAAGCCTTTGAGGGGAAAACGGTAGTATTCTTATTTACTATTTCTAAGCAATTAATCAATGTTTAAATAGGTTATAAAAGAAAGGATTGCAGGTTTATGAATTCTTTAACACGTTTGACAAGTCCTGAGCGAGAATGCTGCTATATGCATATATTTTGCATTCCTGTAAATAGGCATAGGCCTGGAAGAGCTGGGTCTGTTTTAGTGAACTTGACATTAGACACATGCAGAGAAAACCTTTGGTCTTTAGTGAAAACAAACATTTCTGTCAGTTGCATGAATGGAGATTCTTAAAGCTTTTAGGTCGGTAAAGCAGCCATTAGGGAACAATAGCAAATGTATGGCAAGATTCATATTCTCAGTGATTCAAGCTGAAATGAGTGTGTTCATTTTGCCTTCACTAATGTATCTCTTTCCTTTGAACAGAAAGATATGATTGCTGATGAAATCCAGATAGCAAAAGAAAGCTCATATTCCAAAGTAAAAAAATTGGAAAAGCTAGCTGCCAAGGAAATATGCTGTAAATATCTAGACAAGAAAGCAGGACACTTGCTGGAAGAGGTTGCTATTGATTTTGCCTCAGCCATCTGCTTTTGTCTGAAAAAGAAGAATTCTAACACAGCAGAGGTAATATTTAAAATACATGACCAAGATTTTAGTCTTCTTGACAGCAAGGTCTAAAGCTACACATTCATACCTTGCTTATTTGTGGGAGTGTTGACATAGGAGGATATATGTAAGGAGGGGTATAGGAATTACTCTGTATTCACAGGTTTTGTTCTTGCAAACAGGTGCTTAAAGTGTTGGAAATGGCTGAAAATAAATTAAGAGAGCATTGCATCTGTGGAGGCAGCGCTTCTGGATTCTCCATGAACACTCCCGAAGAAACTGATGATGAGACAGTAAGTCTCAGTGTGGATGTGCCTTCTGTGGGGAAGAATAAAGAGGACAGCATGCAGCCTGCCATCCTGACCAGTGCCACTCCATGCCCACCTTCAATAGGTGTTGTGTTGCCTGACATTTACTGCGAGCAGATGTCAAGGGTTCCTTGTGAATCAGATGAATTAAGTAGTTTCATATGGAACCCTTCAGAAAAATCTACAGAGGAGCTATCTAGCTGCAACAGTGCCGAAAATGTGGCAGCCTCTGATTACAGGATCAAGCAGGAAAAGCCTGCACATGGACTCCAGGAGAGAAATGCGGCATTTGCCAAAAGCGATGACGTCTTGGAAGCAGCGTCTACAGCACAGAGCGCCTCTCAACAAAAACACACAGCCCTTGACTCTCCATGTTCTTCACAAGGTAAATCTAGATCAATCTGAAGGGTGTGTGAGAACATTCAAACACGCACCATCTTCAAGCTGTTTGGGCAAAACTCCCCATGTTCCTGTTGGGATAACTGAAGCCTTTATAAAGGTGCTCTAGTATCACAATAGTGGGGACAAATTACTCTCTTCTCCAGGATTGCTTAGGTTCTTTTTCCTACTTCTAAACACATTTCAGTAAATCTTTGCCCCTTGGTTAAGATTTTACCAATAAATCTACACAATGTTTTCTGGGTTTCTATCAGTTGGGTTTTTTTCAGAAGCCAGTTTGGGTTTTGTGTTTGTTTTATTTTAATATCTGCTCCTTACACAAGTGGATTTTTTTCTTAATATTTGGGCTTTTATTTTTTTGTTTTTCAGCGTTAGCCAGAGAGACATCTTGGAAAATAAAGATAAATGATAAAAAAAAGAAGCTCATGGAAAATATTTTGCTGTATGAAGAAGACAAATTAAACAGTTCTGAACTTTTTGAATCATAAATTGGATGGATTCACGAACAGTGGCCAGCTCTGAAGAAGAAGAAAGACTCTCTCCTCAGTAGAACGATGGTAAAATTCTACCTTTCTTGTAAGGGTAAGTAGCAGATTTGGATCAGGATCAGTAACCCAGAGTGAAGAAAACAAAAGTGATCACACTGAGAAGAAACAGGAAACATCTGTTCTGAAGCAGATAAAAGCACAATGCCACTCAGTAAACAGAAATTCCTTCTTCCTTCTCATGAGTAATGTAGAGAGATGGCAAACACAAACTGCCAAAATAATTTACCATCCTTTTGGAGTGTATTTCAGAAAGCATCTGCATAAAATACATGTCTTATTAAAAAACACAGTCCTAGGAGTTACAGGGCAAGCACTGATCAGCAGCCAGTTAGCAATGCCCATTACTGTTATTATACAAGTAGATAGAAATCTCCAGAGAGACTGGAGGTTTCGGTTTTCCAAAGAATCTAGCCTATTCCATGTAATCTTAGCCCACATACTCAAAACTACTGCATTACCAGAGAGGGGATTTTTTTATGCAAGTTCTCAGATGTATTCTACATGACTCAATTGCAATTTGTATTGCACTGAACATAGTAGTAAGTAAATAATTTAAGACATGTTATCCTATGAGCTTCTCTACTACATGCATATGATACCTTTGGAAGTTTTAACCTTTCAGCTTCACTGTTAGGAGCTCTAAGATGTTGTTTAATGCTTGATAATTGATTCTTGGAGGTTAATTTTTTCTAAGTGTCCTTTATATGTTGTTAAGGTTTCTCATTGTGCTTCACATGGTAACTGCTGTGTATTTTTGATTAGGGACAAGATTTTAATTTAAAATGTCTTTAATTTTGTTATAGGTGGCTTGAGATTTGGTTTGTTATATTTATTTTGGCTATCAGTGAAAGATGAGCTAGTGAGTGGAGCTGTTCATGATGCCACACTCAGCATGTGTTCTGAGAGAGGAATAGTTTTGTGTGTCTCTTGGCTTACTCAGCATTAGCAGCCTTGGGGTCAGGCTTGGTGATTGCGCTTGAAAGAGGAAAAAAAACAACAACCTTGTGTGCTGTCATATTTATTAGCAAGTGAAAGCCCCTTAAGAAAGTGTCACTTTCGTTGCTACAACTATTTATTATGTGTGATATTGTCAGCATATTCCACTCATGTGCAGTCTAAGGAAATGTGGTTTTATTATAAACAAAACTATTGGAGCATGTAGCTGAGCTTACAGACAGGTCACTGCTGCCTCTTTAGCTTAGCTGATAGGGCCTGATATACAGAGATGGTTAGAAATCACAATGGAGTTGAGAGAATATTTCTTAAAACCCATGAATTTTGGTGCAATTCTTTACACTGGAACTGTAATGGTCTGGTTTTCCTAATTTTAGATGAAGGTTGCTGAGTAATACCTCGTATCTTCTATATTGTACAGTACCTAGCTCATTGTAGGTACTATTAGGAGCAAGTAAAACTATTTCAACCAAAGACCTGACTATCAGAATCATTCTACACATTTGGCAGATTGATTTCTACACTAGAAAGTGGTAAAATGCCATATTTAGAAGTGCCTTGGATACTGTCTATATATTTGCCAGTGTTGGATTCTTTGTTTTACCAGAATCAAACCCAGAAAACATTGGTACTGACATAAGAAGCATTGAGTGTACTCAGGTTGGTCAATAACTGCTTAATTGTACATGAGATTTCATTGAGATACTTTATGGTGCTGAAACTGTAATATTTGTTGGTTTTCATGGGTGTATTTTGATATCCATGTTAAATACCTTGGGTGTCCTCCAGGAAGAAATGCTCACAGCCACACCCCAGGGCTGAATGGAAAAACCTAAGGTTTTTAAACTGAGAAACGTAGTTTATACAGTTCTGTTTCATGAAAATGTTTAATGGTTGTGTTCTCTTGCAGTCACAAAAAGAAGCTGTTATTTTTTTGCCTTGTGCCATGTTAGTTTTAAAATATTCTGAGCTAATATACATGGTCTGTTGGGGTTACATGAACACATAGCAGAACATCTATAAGACACTGCGTAGTCTTGGAATAATGATACTCTGCTGTGTATCTTGGCTATTCAGTATAATGTATGTTTTAATCTCAACTGGGCAAATTTATACATTACCATTTACCAATATTTTGTGAATAAACAAAAAAGACAAAAATCTTTTCTTTATAGCCTGGTTTTTTTTGTGATTTATGGCACAGAAAATGTGTCTCAATCCACTCTATTTAGGTAACTTTGTGTTTACAATAATTAGTACAGACATGATTGTTTGTCTTTGTTTACTGTTGAATAGCTGCTTTTTTTCCTTTGAGATGTCCCTAGAGAAAAAAATCTCTCTAAAATTAATAATTAAAAGCATTATTGATATACAACTGACATTTATTGATGTTCAGATGCACAATTTGAAGTATCCTTTATCCTTAAGACATTGTAGCTCTTAGTCAAAAATTAAGGACAACTCTGCTTTGTTTTTACCCATGAATACTAGAATAAGGGCATAAAATATAATTTTTGTTTTAAATACAGTGGTCCTGGAACTGTGCAAGGAAAACTGGCAATAGCAGCAACGCCAATGCTTTGTCCGTAATACTTTCTGCTGAAGCCTATCAATTAGTGGTTTCCTGTGTCTAAAAGCACAGATCTAGGCACAGTCTTTAAATATATACATGTATCTAATTGTGTAGGGTCATTTTTTGCCATCATTCAGTCCCACTGAACTTTTAATTATTGGTGTTATCTTGTTGTCTTGAGTTCTGTTATTGAAAACAGACCTGAAAGTGCACATGTATATGAAGACTTTTATGTCATTATTTCCTTTTTTCCCGTTAATAGTCTCAGAGGGCAGCCTAACATCATTTGTGCGCTTAAAGACTTCCAGAGTTGTTCCTGTCATTTGTGGTTTTAGGTATGAAGTAATGTTTCACAGTGGAAGTCTTTCAAATCTTCCTCTTCTTGTAAAAAATGACAAGAATGAACATAATGGATTGAGAAAGAATTTCATTTGAATTATAAAGCAATGTAAAAATCCTGTGTTGCAGCAGAGCTACTTTATTGTTTTTCTTCGCTTGCTGTAGTTGGTTGCTTTCTACAGACCAAAAAGCACATTTTTATCTATAAACAAGTGGGGCAATGAAACATGCTGAATTTGTGTTTTGTGTTGGCCAAAACCAATTGTAGTCTCTAACTATTTACCTTTATTTTAATCTGTATAACTTCATAATGTTGTCTGAACCTTGTTTAGTATCCTGTGGTGTCTGATGGTCATTTAATACTTCCATTCAGATAGAGAAATAATGATATGTGTTATTGTAAGCATAATGTGAGCAGAATTGTAGGGAACGGGGCTGCTCCATTTCTAATTATTGTACTGGCTAGCTGCAGGGTTGCATGGCACCTTCCTTTTTCTCATCCTTTGGATTGTTGTTCTCCTTAACTCACATGTTGTTTGGTTGTTGGCAACTGCTGAAACATGTTACATACAATATCATTTACTGTCTAGCTTGAAAAATAAATCTGAGTGCAGTGAGGTAAATGCGGTATGAAGAACAGAAAAGAAGTTCAACTTGAGAGAACAGAATGAAAATCACAGGAAGAAGAAAACAAAGCACCAGTGACCCACTGTAATATTCCTTAAGGCACTCCAGAGCCTACTTAGAATGTTAGAAAGGAGAAATCCTGACTGCATGAAGTTCAGGCTGATAGACCACAGTGTGGAAGAGTCTGTAGGGTAGGTGGCACCTTGAGAAGCATCCATATCATTCCTAAACTTGAAGGCGCCTGACAATTGCAACCGTGTTCAGCCAGACAGAGAACACAAGCAGGTGAAAGAACCTGCGGCTGTTCAGAATGACTCAAGACACGCTGGGACTATTCCAAGCACAGCCACTGAAGGAGCATCTCTGAGCCTGCATTTGTGGATGAACAAAAGCCAAGCAAACAGGTGAATGGATGTGTTGAGATATTTTGGGATCGTGGGAGTTAGAATGCTTTTGAAAAATCTTAAATTAGGAAGATGAAATGGGTTTTAGACTATTTTTTACTTCAGGAGCTGCCTGGTTTTGTAAAGCTCAGTCTGGTGATATGCCATTACAGGAAAAAACATTAGATCATTCTTTAGATTGAGGAACTGTTATAATTAAGTGACTGGATATTTTTCCACTTCCCTTGTCTGTAAAGCATTAAACACTTCAAGTAATTATAAAATATTAATTATTTTGAGTGACTCTTGATTGTCATTACTTTGATGAGACATTACTTTTTAGTCATTGTTTTGCATAGGAACTAGGTTGATTATAACCTAATTAGTCACCTTTTTTCATTTTCACAGTTGAATAATCAAATTAGTAGAAGAAGACAATGTTATGTCTATATATAAATATATACAATAAAATATATATTCATATACATTTCATCTCAAATTATTAGTAAGAATGATCTACAAATTGTTTGTAGCATATTCAGCTACACCATTTGATTGAGGGGGTTTTGTTGTTGTTAAGTTCATTGTTAATTCATTGCATCTTTGCAAGGTCACCTTGGCATCCATTGTATATACAGTATTTGGGTTAGAACAACCAGTTGTAGTCAACACCCCCCCCCCCAGTGTCATTGCTCAGAAATAAGATAATGAGAATGCCAGTTTCAAAATTACCCGTACTGTGTCAGAGGGGAGAGATGGAGCTTATTTTGTCAAATAGATTTCATAGCTGGTTTGGAAAAAATCCTAGCTCAGCTATTGTAACATAGGCTGGTTTATACTACCCTCTGCTGGTTAACGTCGTATCTGCAACAGAACACGCTGCACAGACTGGGAGGTCCAAGAACATTTTTCTTTAGATCACCAGGAGAAGTTGGTGGGTTTGTGCTGCCCTTTCGTTGTATTTTTATTAAGACAGTCTTAGAACGTTCAGCTTCAATAACCTGGAGAAGCAGCAACACAGCACAAGAGCCTGTGCCTCGCTCTTTATTCTGTGGACTAGCTTTTTCTTCTCAGTGAGTAGACTGTATCCTACACAACTGTCAGCAATCTACCGCCAGCCATCCTAACTACAGAGCTGTTTATTTTAAGAAAAGATTCAGGCAGCATCTCTAGCTGACAGTTTATTTCCTATGCTTTGGGCAGCTGATTGGCTGGCTGTTTCCATGGAATATGCTTAGAAAACGTTAAATATAAATAGAACACAAACCATAGATCTGCTGTGGAAGTGATGATTAGAGCTCAACTTAATAAATGTGGTTTCAGTGGTCTTCCTGAGTCTTCCTTTTTATAACACCTCTGCAGGATTCAAGAAGTACATGTTCACATCCTTAATGTGGGCTACTCTCCTGAGATTAATTTACTCCTTTTTAACCCACTTCCCTCTTCACTTTTATTTCTTGTTTGCCTGCTGGTGCAGTGTAGCACTAGACAGTACTGGTGCCAAAGGGATCACTTCATTTAGGAGAATAATTCTGTTACAGGAGAGAACATGTCCAATAAAAACTGCAATTGTACTTCTACTTATTGCATTAGTCTGTCAAAGACTACTTTACAAATCTCTTCCGGAGGAAATTCTAGGAGATATTCATGGATTATCACAGATCCCTATGTGATGAAGCAGAGAAAGGAGCAAGTGATACACTGGAGCATGCAGGATTATGCATTCGAAGGCATGCAAACTTGCCTTGGACCTCTGACATATTCACCAGTATGGATATGGTTCTGAATTCAAGCTAATAAACTGGAAAAATCACTTTCTTGGTTGGCGTGTGTGGTTTGTTACAAGTAGCTCTAGTTTGTTACTAGTAGCTGTAGTTTGAGCTACTCTTAAACTAACAAAACAAACCCAGAAGTGTAGTTTCAGCAAAAGCTGTATTCTGATAGCATCTCTACAAGTACAAGAAGAGGTTTCTATCAGTTATGTATATACTTCAAAAATATATATGTTTTATATGTAATAAATATATATAAATATACAAATATACCTGTGTAGAT
>JAOEHY010034501.1:0-24385 GCA_025447955.1 Psilopsiagon aurifrons
TTTCCTACAGAGCAGAGGGAACTCAGACAGCCTTGTCCTCCCTGCTCCCCATACCATCCGTCCTGGAGAAGCCTTCCAGTGATGGCTACCAGGAGTAGCCCAAATATTGAAGAAATAACCTTCTGATTATGAGTTTAATCCCAATAATTAGTTGCATTCTGTTAAAAAGAAAGTGAAATGGTTATGTACCCAGGAAGCAGGAGGAGAATAGCAAAGGAGAAATGCAGGATCTCAACACAACCATCCACCACCTCTTCCATTGGTCCAGGAGAACACTGGCAGCTCCTGCAAGACCCGCTTCAGGCTGTCCTTCGGTAGAGCTGGATGTTTTGCCATTGCTTCTGAATGATAACTGGCTCAAAATTTAACACGTCTCACTGTCCCTGTAGAAAGGGCCCTATGGTCTCATCCAGTGGGGTCATTACCCGCCAAAGCATTCCATGTTTCCTCAGGAAGGCACGAATGTCCTGAACTCCCCCACACTTCAGTTAACTCACTCAGTAGGGCAAAGTATTCAGGTCAAGACTTTTCCAAGAAGCCATAAGGAGCTGGGTGCCCAATTTGCTTTGCTCCTTTGTAAATCCCATCTCTTGCTCTTGGTGTGTGATTTACAACCCACACTGAAGCTCTGCTCAAAAGGTCAAAAATTTGCAGTAATCTAGTGACTAATACTTCTTTCTAAGCAAATCTACAGAAGTCAGAGTCCTATCAGACAAAGTGCTTTCACTCAAAGTAATTTTAAGCCTCCTCCCTGAATTTCTTAAGGCCATTAACTTTTGTCCTCATCCAAGACTCCTGTTTAGTTGGATGAAGAACACGCCTCTGACTGGGGACTAACTGTATCCTTGTTGTAACTCTCTTATACAAATGTGTCTGAAAACAAATTAATTCCTTCAGTTTTACTTTACTATGGAGTTTAACACATCAATCATTCCACATACATACATACCAAAATACACTGCAGGTAAACTCATGTCCTATCAATTCCGCATAAGGATGCTTTAAACTTCAAAGTATATTAGGCCAACTCAGCCACAAGTATCAAGCACCTCAGAGAAGTTGCTGGAGTCCAGTGTTTTCCCCCTTAGAAACACCATTACCATTAATGCCAAGTTATTAACCACTTCTGACTATCCTGTGCTGACTAGTAGATTCCACCTCATATCATATCCCAAACCGTGCAGAAAAGAGCCCGGTTGAGCACCACCATACAAAACTCCCCACCTCATCTGCAGTGCATTTAAAGCAGGAGGGGAAAGGGAGAGTATCAGAGCAACTTAGGACAGAATAGAGAACACCAAAATAGCAGAAGATGGCAATGCAAAAATGGATGGACCAATCATTCACCCAGACACATCAGAAGGATTTCAAAACAGAAGTGGGAAGGGAATTACGAAGAATAAGACCTGGCACGGGGAAGTCCATACTATGCTTTGGGCAGGGAACGGTTAGGAATTTGTTTTCGTTACTATTATTACTATTTTTAAAAGAAGGGGAAGGTAACCCTTTGCCAACAGACTTCAGTTTAACCACTTTGAAAATGGAGAAAACACAGACATGACAAAGGCCAGGCAAGCTGCAGGACAGGGCTGCAAGGGTGCATACATAGCCACCACAAGCTGTTGGCACCACCGAGTAAAGCAGCTCCGTTGCCAACCATCCCACTTCTTTCTCCCGTACAGCAGGAATTGCAAATAAAACGAATTAAAAAGTAACAAAATGAAACGACAAGCCTGCCCTTCAGTAGGGCCTAGACTAATTGTGAATGCAAATGAAGCCCTTCTGCAGCACCAGGGTCCATTCCCAGGGAAATGTGTCCGCCCGCCTCTGTTTACTCCGGCTCCAGCAATGCAGCACAACCTTCAGTCAAGCTATTAACTTGAACGTTGAACTTCACAGCACTGGCTGTCTTTCTCAGCCATTCTTTTGATGTTACCTCCAAAGCAAAAGATCAAAGACTTTGAGTGTGGTGAGGGGAAGTCCCAGGCTCTTAGCCTACCAGCCTGTGATATATGTTAAAATCCTGGCCAAAAGAGAGAGCGAAGGGAAAAAGAAAGGAAAAGCCAGCAAAGAAAGCATCCTGGCAGAGCAGTGACATGAGGAAGCGACGCAGCAAAATCCATGTGCTGCGTCTATCTGGGTTCACAACCTCAGAAGCGGGGCTTGTTTCTCTGCCCCTGTGCTTCCTGGCAGTACTGGGTTGCTCCCTAAAATCTATAGCTTCCCCATCACCCCTTCTGCCACGAAGCTGCACCTTGCACGCTGCCCTGAGAGACAGCGGATGCATGCCAGCAGCACATCCCTAACGAGAAAAGCATCCCCAGCCCTACACTGTGCAAACACACAAGCTTTGTGGCATGGGGGAGAGACTACACAGGACCAGGGCTCTGGGAGACATTGAATCTCCACGTCTGCCACAGGCTCCTGGGCCATTCTGAATGAGTCACAGAAAAATAAACCCTTCGCCTCAGCCTTCCTGCTTGTAAAACACGAATAATATTGCCCTGCCAGGATAACAGCCTCTTTTTCCTTGTGGGGCCCCAAGCTAAAGGCCACGCTGCTATCTGCAGGGGTCCAAGTCCACACACCCCTCACGTGTCACCACACCCTAGGAAGGAGGGGAAGCCCATGGCCACAGCACATCCCTGGGGATGGGCAGCTCCCACGCCCCAGGGTCGGTGCAGGGGATGCTGAAGAAGGGGTTGTGTAGGGACAAGGCAGCTTCTTCCTTGTCTCACTACCGTTTCCCTAGAGCAGACCTGGATGCCTTTGGGAAGGCTGGTCCTGCAGGAAAACATCTAGAAAGCAACTGCTTTGCCCCTCCCTCAGCCTATTTTTTTTGTTTATTTGTGGGTTTGGGGGGTTTGTATTATTTTTATTTTAGCCATGTGTTTAGAAGGACATAGGAAGGGGGTAATTTTATTTTTATATATATATGTATGTGTGTATGTATATGTACGTATACATATGTAATTTTTCCACTTTAAGATTCTGCCCAATCATTTTCCCCTTCCTGAGGCATTTTCAGGGTTTATTTATATTCCCATAATACACAACAGCATTCCAGATTTAGACAGTGACACTTGCTTGACACAGTCAAAAGTGGATCCAATGCAGCCTGTCTGCCAAACCAAGCCCCTCATCCATCAGCTGAAGTCCTTTCACTGCAGGGTCATGAAGGAATCACGGACTGTTTTTCATTCCTTTCTACCAATGTCCCTCCTAACTCTAGAAACCAAAACCCTCTTATGCTTGTCAGCTCCTCCTCTTCCCCACCCCCACAAATTCAGCTCTTGGCATTCACCAGCATAAAAAGCCATGGGATTCAAAACAGAAATTCTTTAAAACAGAATTCATGGCATTAAGCAGCAAGCAGGATATTCTGATTTTATTGTACTTTACTTACTCGTGCTTAGCTCTAATCCTCACTCCCTAGACAGGGGCTCACTCTCGCTGTCAGCGAAGTCGATAGGAATTTGGCTATTGACTTCAATGGAAGTGGGATCAGATCCTCACATCTGTTGCACAGGGCAAGCAATATGCAGAGAAAAAAATAGATAGGGAAGGAAAAAAATAAAAAAGGAAAAATAGAGAGAAAAACCTCAACACTGAATTGTGAAATGATAAACGAGCTCAGATCAGGATTGCAAGTAAGAGATGCAGCGGCGCTCTGAGTCAGCAAACCCCAGGTAACATCACCAATTCCACGACCAATTCCTCCTTTTTTAAAATGCAATTTAAACTACCCCACGAAAGAAAAACACATTAAAAAGAAATAAAACCCCAAACCACAACAAAAAGTAACCCTCCAGACACAGTTTCTAATACAAAAGGTCCAGCTGGCCTCTCAGTAAAGCTTTTTCATGAGAGGAATCCCTCAGCTCCCTTCCCAGCCATCCTCTCCCCTGGGGCTGGAGCACCGGGCGAGCAGACCGGGTAGGCACAGGCAAGGAAGCAGCAGGATCTCGAGCTGCAGAAGATGGAGCAGTGTGAGAAGTCAAGTACTAGCTGCTGCTTCACAGCACGAGAAGGATCCAAAGTAAACAAGTCCTAGATCTGGAAGGCGATCTTGCCCTGCGTCACAGCCCTGCGATAATGCACCAGGAGTCAGGATTTCTTGGCATTAACCAGGCTATCAGCAACAAACAAGCCTGTTCTCTAGAGCTGTAAGGGAGGCAAAGAGAGTTGGGGAGGGAAGGATGGAGGAAAAGAGACATTAAAAAAGTGCAATTATCTGTGTACTAGCCAAAAAAACCTATATCAAATTAATACGCAAAGAAGCAACTGCCAAAACTGGGATGGGAAGAAAGAAAATAAGATACTGGAATGAATCTTATATGCCTCCTACCTGCAGAGATGCTGTTCAAGAATTTTAGCAGAATAGTGATAAATAATCTCCCTGTGATAAAGAGGGGCAGCAATGGTAGCTTACAAAGGGATACTCTGAGATGCAAATTCAGCACCTGAAACTCCTTAGCATCCCCAAGAATTTCAAAGCTCTCTAAAGTAACTAAATATATAACAATCTAGCTGGCTCTCCAAAATTCCTGGAGTCTGTTTGCTCTCTGCGCTCCATGGCAATCGGAACAACGAGTCTCCCTCTCTATTTATACTCCATTTCAAGTTGTGGCTCTTACTACGTGCAGCGCATTCACCATGCCAAAAAAATCACTTCGCTTGGAAAAAGTCAGAGAGAGACGGATGAAACTGGGAAGAAAAAGAAGGCAAGGACAATACTTTGTTCAAGAAGACAACATTTGTGTTCAGACAGGAGCTCACATAGCGCCTATAGCCTCCAATCCACCCAAGCACTTAAGCACCTGCTTAACTCGTAAGCTGAAGCAGCCCTGTGGGTTGCAGTGCATTTCAAGCCACACAGGTGCTCCAAGGCATGGCCAGATCAGCGTCCGAGTGGTGCTGGCCGAGTCACTAGCATTTATTGACTGCACATATGGCAGGAAGAGCTTTAAAGCTGCACAGCGAGTGGCTTTCAAAACCATCGGACGTGCAAAGGGAAATCAATACAATTTGCTTCTAACTACCCAGTCTTCAAGTCAGATTTTTTATTCTCAACCTACCTTCCCACTCCTCCCATCCCGCCTGATCCAAAATGCCCCAAACACTCAAGTATTGGCACCGAGGGAAAACCCAGCTCAGGGCAGAGGGATGTGATGGGAACCGGAGGAGAGTGTCACATACCACTCGCTCTCACACGCTGTATAAAGCCACCTCCTGCAACACAGAAATTCTCACAGAATTAAATCCCTTATAATCCCATTTAGCAGAAACAAGGTAGAACAGTATGCTGGTGCTTAAGACATTTTAGTCTCTTAAAGTACATTTTGTTTAAAGAAAAATAACTAAAACCCCAATTCTCTTGAAAAAGAGCTTGAATGGAAGAGACTTTAAACCCCAGTCAAACTTCTCTGTGAAGGCACTTTTTGTTTGCTAGGCTTTTTTAAGGAAGTTATAGAGAATAAACCCTTGAATGTTTTCACTATTCCCAAACAGGATTATTTTTATAGCAACCCATATACGTGCACCTCTAGCTCATATGCACAAATAAATGTGTTGAGCTAATATTAAAGCAACGACCAACTGCAGTAAGACTTAGAAGCATTTTCTACAAGAATATACAAACACAAGCAAAATAAAACATACGCTGCTTTCCAAATTAAGAGCTGCTAATTGTGTTTACAGCCTCTTTCCCATTGGGAGATGCTATCTGTGGTTCAGCAGTCCACCTTCCCCTCTCCCCTGCAGCAAATGACCTACCAACTAAGTACCAGCTTTATGCTCATGTTGGTCAACTAGGTTTTTGCTTAACCCACGGGCATTTTTCCTATTTCAAAGTTTCTATTAACTCCCTACTGATGTACCCTAAAAGAAGTTTTAAGGGCTTGGAAGCACATAAATAAAATAGACTTTGCTGGACCAGCACAGCTGAATGAAAGCCTTTCACCTGCAGTGGTGGTGATAAAAATTTCAGATGCAGCCGCACACATGGCCCCTCCATAGACTCAAGATAGCTGCAATTTCCAGCCACTCAGCAATTTCCTGACCACTGAGCTGCCTCGCTTACACCGAGACAAGCATCAAGACAGGACCTGGGGTTTGGGTCGGGTATTTTGGGACTTGGTTTTCCGGGTTTTTTTAGTTTGGCTGCAGCAAAGCCCTCTTTAGCTTCAAGGCTGAAAGAAGCTGCTAGCCTGTAGAGCGATGATAAGAAACCTGGAAGAGGAGAGGGAGATGGCAAAGAAGAAAATGTGGGAGGAGGGAGAGTGACTTGATGTGAAACCCTGAAGAAGAAGAGTAAAGGTTTGCTTCAAAGCTAATGCTGTGTACTAAACCTCCTGCCCCTGTTTGCTCTGAGGCGCGTGCCTGGCTACAGACAGGCTGTGCCCGCAAGGTGGGAACTCTCCGAAGAGTGACCAGGGAGTATGCTGCTTTACCAACAAAGTTCAATCCGCTAAAAAATGGATGAGTGCAAAACTGACCCATCCTCCATGGTGTCACATCAGCAAACCCCGTCAGAGTTGGTTACATGTCCCTTTCTAGCACCCTACCACTAACTTTGCACAAGGTTTTTTGATAAAACCAGACACAAAAATAAAGATCAGCACACCTGTATTTATTTTTTCTCGCTCCTTTTTTTTAAGTTCCAAAGTGGTTTCCACATCTAAATGAAATTCCCACTGTGAGAAAGTATCTCACAGCAGATTCTGTTTGAAAAACATAGTATAGAGGCTCAGGTCTTGGCTCTCATGAAACATCCAGCAATCAACTCTTCCCATAAAGTACATTTGGAAAACAAACCATCAATCCTGCTTTCCCCTAATACAGCTTTTGCTTCAGCCCCCGCATCAGATGTTAAGTTGAGAGCATTTTAGGTACTGTCTGGTCTACAGGGTCACGATAAATTAAGCAGTGCCCAGTTGCATGAGCAAAATGAATACATGGATCTATTTAAAGCATACTGATGTTAATGTAAGGGGACCCTGCAGATAATCCCAAATTTTCACATCCCTTATGCTTTCCACCTACACAACAGGACTAAAATCCCCATCCCCAAGACCACTCATTTAGCAAAGTATCCCCACAGCCTCACCAAGCCCTGCACCACTGCCCTTCACTCAGCTATGGGTTCCAGTGGGTAAACTTGGTTCTGTACATTGTTGGTAGCAGATTGTTTTATTCCACCTCTTTTCAGGCTCTCTCTTCTGTTGCATTTAAAGCAGCTTTGTTACCTTCCAGAGCCCCACCATATCTGAACCTCCCTGGGCAAACACAAGCTCAGGTTAAGAAGCCCTGCAGCAGGTGAAGCACTAGGCAACGCTCACCATCACCATCACTACCACACCACCGAGAAATGGAAAAAAAGCTACCAAAGGCATTGTGTGTCTCTTCATACAGGAAAATGTTTTCCCTCGTGTAAGAGATGTCTATATTCTGAGAAACAGCAAATATCGGTCTTTCTTGGGTTTACTACTATTTACTTTCATATAGGGAAAAGGAAGGGATGCCAATCACAAAAATCAAACAAAGATTCTCCGCATCCCTTATTACAGACATGAGGCCATTTCTACTTCAGTTCTGCTCAGCTGGGATTTCTCATACATTTCACATGCAAAAATCCCAGAGAATGCAGGACTTGTGAAAAGACAAGGAAAAACCTACTATACCCTTGGCAACTTAAGACCAACTTTGCTAACACTCACTAAACATTATCAGCAAACCTTCCCTGCAGCCTCTTGTGAAGAGGCAAACCCTTCCCTACAACTTCCTAAGCAGACATTCAGAGCCCCAGAGCAACACAGCACAGACCTTTTATTCCTGCTTCCCCACAATACACAGCAGGTCTTAGCATACATAGCAGAAACACTGTTTGTTTGTTGTTACAACTCGCGCATATATTTACAGAAGACAAACTAAACAACTTAAGTCTATTATCAGGGGATAAATCAATTGGCAACAGACCCTTTGGAAAGGAGCATAAATGTTATTCTGGAGAAAGAAAAAAAAAAAAAAAAAGAGAAAAAGAAAGAGAAAGAAAGCTTTCTCTGTGCTGTGCTGTGCCTCTGACTTAGCAGCTTTAAGCCCATTTCCCCAAATCACATGGTTGCCCACAGCTGCTGTCAACTAGTTTCATTTCAGTTCTGATTCAGTTTTATGACTTTAATTCCTCCTTTTCAATAATGGTCATCATCACTGGCAGAAGCAATGCCAACAATAAAACCATCCCCCAAAAAATCTAACCTAATTTACTCTGATGACTGCATTTCGACAGGGATCTCCCCATCTCCACCATTCAGGCAAAGGGTGAATGACAAGGTGGTTCAACAAACAGTGATTATAGATGCAAATATACCTGGCCAGGAACCATCAGATACAGGCCATCCAGATGCAGATACAACACAAATATACAGGCAAATATGCCAAAGCATATGTCTTGAAAACACTTTCCTTAGGGACCTGATGGCTGTTACCAGCTCTCTGCATAACATATATGTATCATAAACATATCTCCAAAGAAGTGAAGAGCTATCAGAAGCAAGTAACACCAAACCCAAGGGAATCGAAATCTCTCTTTTCCCAGTGTGAAATCACAAGCATCTCCGGCGAAAAAGCTAATGATACTGTGATTAATGTAAAGAAAGTCCCTTTCACATGCTTGACTCTACCCCAGTATATAGAAATCAAACCCCACCAAGTTCATCCAAATATAAACATACCACATGTGAGCCGGTCGGCTGAATTTGGTAAAGAAACAACCCAGCTGTCTTCCCTACAACCAAACCTTACCGTGTGTGTGTGCAGCGATGTGGGAGATGTGGGGCACTTAATGATCAACCTTGTGCTCATACACTTGGAAGTTATTAACACAACACGCGTGAGTAGATGGGATTTTGGAAACACACAGTATTTAACTGGTGAGAGCAAAAGCTTCCCCTTTGACCAAAGCATGGATTTAATTCAACTGTTGAGATCTTTACCCAGCTCAGGAAAGCAGCCAGACCTGGCCAGGAAGACCAGCCAACCTGCCAATGCCCTTCCTCCTCATCCTCTCTACATTCCCATACTCAAAAGACACCTGCAGTAACTTTTCACTTCCAGTCCTCCTCTTATGCTCATTTTTAATCTCATGATGAAAAGCCAGGCATGGGAGACTTAGAAGATTTTTTTTAACTTTAGAAAAAAATATGTAGTACTTTGATTTAATTTTTTAAAACATTTCTTCCTGCATGATCTCCTTACGCTGTCATGCTTTAATACCGTCTTGCACCCATCCAGCACCATGCCCCTGCAATGCTCTCTAAGCAAAGATCTATTTAAAGACCATTCCCATGAGGAAAGCACACTCAGCCCCATTTTGCATATGGGCAGGACAAGGGAGAGAGAGTTTGAGTGATTTGCTCCAAAAATGAAAATGGGAAGTTTGTGGCAGAGCTGGAAATAGATCCCACATCACTGCTCTCCACCACGTGCATGACCCCACATCACCCCCTGCCTAACTCCTACAGTGGGGTGATGCTCTGCAGTGCTACAGAGGCCACCCCATTGTCCCAAAAGGCTTCAGACAGGAGCAGATCTGGGGATCCCCAGGGTAGCACTGGGAGTGACACTCAACAGCCATGGATCAGTGATGACAAATGAGCAGGGTCTCAGGTCTTCATCCTGCAGAGGAGGCAGCACTGCAGCCATCCTGGGCAAGGCAAGCTGTCCCTGCTCTTGCATGACTTCCCCACTACTTGCTATTCTGGGATATCATCCTGCTTTTGAGACTGGGAGAAAAATAGCCTCAACTACAGCAGCCCCATTCAAGCACCGCTTCCCCTCTCCTTCTCACTTGGATCACGAACCTAACAGGTCAGGTCACACAAAACGCAAATATTAGTGGATAACAGGGACATTTTTAAAGGTCTAAATCTGCTAGGACAAGCAGGTCACTCACTCGAGTTATCCCTTTTCTCAGCTATTGAAAAGACCCACAGCAGTGTAGCCCCAGTGTGAAGCCCAGCCAGCACAAAAAGGAGGCAAGGAGGAGCAGAGAATACAACACCTCTTCATGTACCATTTCTCCTTCCCTACCAACTCACACCCTCTTCTCACTGCGTAACTGCCCTTCCTCCCCAGCATTCTGGGGTGAAGGGATGACACCCTGGATACATGTTTCACAGGGGCATGAGGCTATGCCCTGGGTTCAGCAGCAGCAGTCATTTTTCTCCTTCTTGGTAGCTGGGGCAGTGCTGTGGTTTTGACTTCCAGCCTGGGAACAGAGCTGATAACAGCAATGGTTTTAGTTACTGCTCAGTAATGTTTACTCTGACCAAGGACTTTCTGAGCCTCATGCTCTGCCAGGGAGGGGAAGGCGGGAGGAGGCAGAGACAGGACACCTGACCCAAACTGACCAAAGAGGTATTCCATACCACAGCACGTCATGCCCACTATATAAACTGGGGGCAGTTACCCAGAAGGGTACATCACTGCTGGGTATCGGTCGGCGGGTGGTGAGTGGCTGTATTCTCTTCCCTTGTTGTTTCCCTATCATTATTATTATTGGTGGTAGCAGCAGTGGTTTGTGTTACACCTTAGTTATTGGTCTGTTCTTATCTCAACCCATGGGAGTGACATTCTTTCAATTCTCCTCCCCATCCCTCCGGGAGCAAGGGGAGGAATGGTGGGGAGTGAGCGAGTGTGCTCCGAGGCTGATTGGACTTAAACCACAACAGGCTGCTATTCTCAACAGCACCCACAGCATCCCAGACACAATTCCCCCCATACTCTGCAGGGTGGTATCTGGACCCCTGGTGATGGGGAGAGCCATGCTAGGGCAACAGGGACATTATTCAGACAGAAGCTCACTCTCTGACAATATCATGCTGGAAAAATACTCCTGGATGACCAAGAAAACAAGAGAAGAAACCAACAGTCTGCTGAAGGAATATTTGCCCATATGCTGATAATAACAGGGGCAGGAAAAATAAAAGCAGACAGAAGTCCACATTAACGGAGACTAGTTGATGGTGAAGGAATAGGCCTTTCTCCCACAGTGGTGTTTATTTTTCTGTGGGTTGCTTCATTCAACAGCAGCAAACATAATAACCTAGTCACAGCCCTCTCGTTCCTCTGATGCCAGCCTATGCTTACAATGCCTTCACGCTTTTCCAGGTCAACACAAAAAGGGAATCAAACCCCTTCTTCACAAGGCCAGGGCATAAGGGAATGCTCCTAAAAAGCACTTCAGGGGACAGAAATGCAAACTTCTATAATTTAGACTCCCTAAAATTAGGTTCATGATATTTCCTACACCCTCCCCCTTGGTTTTATTTTCAACTACAATGAAATTTCCTTAGAACAGCTCAAGGATGACACAGCCTCTTTTTAATAATCATCATCTTCATTTAAAACACACTAACAGAGGTCACAGGGAGGAAAGAACTGAACTTGATTTAAGCACAGGCAGTTTTCCCACTTCCAGGACTTCAGAGTAGTTATGAAAAAAGCACTTTAAATGAGAAGCAGATTGTTTGCTGGGAAGCTGAAGAGAAGGTGGACGGTGTGGGGAGTAGGTTATTTCAAACCTCAAGAGGAAACCCTCAGCAGAAAGCCAGCAGCCAAAAGCTACAGCTTCTCAGCAGTGGGTTTCTGGCTGAGCTGTGGTCCCCCATGCCAGCTCCCAATGGAGACAGGGACAGTGCAGTCAGCACAGCCCACATGTAGACTAAGACAGAGCGAGCCTCAGGTGTTTCAGCATCCATCCTCCCCAAGATCCTGCCCCAGGAACACACGCACATAAGGTGTGCTGGGGGTCGACTGCAGCCAGTGCTGTCCTTGACAGCAGAGCAGCAGAAAGAAGAGTCTCACCCTTTTTTATCTCCCTTCTCCTTAAGGGCTTGCTGCCTCACAAAGCCCTTAAGTCACACTTGATTTTTCCAGTTCCTTCAGCACAAAACACAGCATAATAACAAAATCAAACGGGGACACAGAGAACAATGAGTTCAACAGATTAATGGACAGGCGCAGCCATCCCCAGCTTTTATAGCCATCAGCCCTGAAGAGCACTCCCTTCCCTGAAGCCTTTGAAATGAGCCTCGGCAGTCCTTGGACCTCGCAGGCAGCTGACAAATACGCACCTTCCTTTCTCATCTAAATCCCAAAGATTCATCTTCTGGCTGTGCTCATGTCAATCTTATCATCATTATTAAAGTTTTATTGGCACAACAATGCAAACTCTGAGCACAATGCAGTAACCTTGTAAAAATAACTGAGAGAAGCCAGGTAATGGAAAGAGCAGGGGAAAGCTTTTTCATCTCTCTCCCTGAAGACACAGGGGGAGAAGCCCGCACTACTGAGTCATCACAAAAGGGATTTCCAATCTCTCCCCTGAAAAAACCTCCCACAACTTTTTGAAGACACCATGAAAGTGATGTCCTCCAACCCAACTCATCGACTGAAATTCCTTCCCCTAAAAGACAACACGATTCTGTTCTACAACTGCATATTCAAAGAGAAGAAGGGAGGGGGGGAGGAATATTACAATGTCCAGGAAAGTAGGAAAGGTTACACTCAGCAGACAAGGACTCCTATTTTCACCATAGCAACAAGCCTATTTAGAATATGGCCTACCTGCATCAAAGAGCAGTCACAAGAAGCTAAATGCAAGTCTAGTGGTACATTCAAGCACTAAGATGAAGAAGCAGCTCACATAAGCATGTCAATGAAACGCTTCCAATTACATTACATGCACAATTATTAGCATTTACTCTGAACCTCCTTTCTTGCCTTTTTTGTTGTATATTTTATTTTACCCAGGTAACAGTAGCAGGGATGGGGGATGGCATTACGAAAGGTCCAGGTGTAGCAGAGGATCAAAAGGAGGCAACCCCAGCAACTTGGCATTGAAAGGCAGACACTTCACTGAGAGGCATTACAGGGGGAGGCTGTTAACTAGGATGGGAAGCTACCCATTAATTGTTAGTGTGCTTTTAAAAAGAGCGGAAAATATACATCAATAAGCACTGTCATAGTCCTCAATTTGCCAACAGAGTAGATACAGTCTTCACACCTCAAACACCTGACAAACCCTATATCTGAGAGAAAAATAACCATCTACTGGAAAACATCATCATACTAATAATCACACTCCCAAGAGTAAGGCTTGGGTGCAAGAACACACCTGAATGCATCTCCAAAAGGCGTACAAAATTCTCCAAGGGCAGCCATAACTCATCCAGGAGGACTCAGCCTCATCACTGCTCAATTCTATCATCTAGTGACACAGCAAGTGGCCTTCTGAGTCATCTGTCTCAGTATGGCGAACACTAAGTTACACTAAGCCACCTCAGGAATCCCACATTGAGCCTGCAAGTGCCTGGCTGCTGCCCCTTTTTTGAGCCCCTACATGGAAGAGCAGCTGCCAGGAAAACGGTTGGCTTTAGAAGAAGCGGAGGGAAGATCTTAAAAATACCCTATCTGCAAGAGGAGTGGCAGTCATTTCACCCAGGCAGGCAGGAGAATTGCTTTGTGGCTGGCAAGTAGAATAGAACAGAAAGATTCAAACAGACGGATGGTAAAAGGAATTTAAGCCATTTATTTCTGGTATTTAGAATACATGTGGAAGCTTTTCTTAAGCAAGGCCCCAAACAGGCCATAGCAGAGATGTGTCTCATGGACCAAGGCCCATCACAAAGGTGCCCACCAGAACTGTCATTAGTAGTTCAGCATACTCAAAAGACCAACTTATAGCAGCTGAAAAGTCAAGTTTCTATCTCATGGTTACATGAAAGAAGATAAGAACAACATGAGGGAGCTGAATTTGCAAGTGTGTGCAAGAAGCTACCAGCTGAATATGAAATTTGACCTTTCTTATTTTATTTTTTCTTTAAACCTGAAGCAAGCAGGGGAGAGGTAAAAAAATGAACAAGAAATGGCATGCTCAATCACAAAAAAGGCCAAGATAATCTCTGCTTGAAAGAGAATGCACCAAGTATTAAACAGCTGGCCGCGCAAAACTCTCTCCTGCTGAAGACATCTGCAAGACACGCATTTATTTTGTAAAGCACTGCTTCATAATGTCTCACTTCCACTAGCCCCTCTTAAACTCTCATGGAGATCAGTGGGAGGTACTAGGGGACTAGAGGCAAGTTGTTATTCTTTAATGGGGTTTCTCAACTGGTGAACCACATCTAATGCTGCGTGACACCAGTGACCAACAGAGCCACCCCTCCTTCCCCCCAAAGGTCTGGCAAACACCTGAATAGGATTCAGAGAGACCAGGCTAACATGCCATTAAATGAACAGCTTCACACTCAGCCCATGCAATGAAAGAAACACAGAACTGAAGTGAGCAATCACTGGCTGAGGCCTCGGTAGTATATTTTTCTAATTCTTTATGCATGCTCCTACCTGGACTACATGTAGAAATGAGCGCCTTAAAAATCAGTTCTGGAATTAAACCTCATACAAACTCTTGTGCAATTACTAAAATCAGGCCATGTTTCCACGATGTTTATCACAACTCTGCAGTACCAGATCATCCAGCATCTTACCCAGTTAGGGTGTGGGCATTCAATTATGCTCTTGTCAAATTAACAAGAGACCATGGTATGGAGTTTATGTCAGCACCAGGCCAGCTGATACCTGATCTGGTATGAAGTCTGCTGGGAGGCTTAGGCTCCAAAAGACTTCAAACAACAGAAACCGGTAGAGAGGTTTTATACTAGTTCAATGCTTCGCCTCCTGAGGCTGCAGCAACCTGGCTCTCTAAAATCTGATTAGTTATTGACACAAAAAACTCAGTTTAGCACTAGCTACACTGTCATTTCCAGCTCTACAAACATTAAGACAATAGAGACCACCGATTTAAGAAAGGGTACAGAGAGAGTTGCACTCAGTTGAATATGCTGATTCCTAAATCGCACCCTTATGTAAATACAGGCTACTTTATGTCTAGATCAGGTTTGAATGCTCTTGTTCCTATTGTACAGATGGGGAAACTGAGACAAACAGCAATTAAAGGAGATGCCTGAGGTCATGTCTTAGGTCTAGCAATCAGCAGAGGAATCTGGATTCCCAACTCCTACATGTATTTTTTAAACCACTAAACCACGATCCTCCCCAGTTCAAGCATAGTTTCAAGTTCAAGGATTCACACAAAATAAAAGAAACCATGAGCAGACTTGGTTTTACATATATACAGGCTACAACAGCTCTCAAAACACAAGTAACCTTCTAAAAAACCTAGCTGTATCTTAAATATATATATACACAAAAAATATATGCATATGTCACTGTAATAGTCTTAACTGCAGTCTGAACATTTTTCCACCAGAGAACCAAAGTAAATACAACAACAGTGACATCTAAGTACACAGACCGATTACAGCTTTACTTTCAAAAGAGCTTTGATTGATCTTTTCTGATAGACCTGAAATAAATTAAACTAGATTGACTCACTTGAGAACGGACTGTAATCCTTCAGTCAGATCCCAGAGAACTCAAACCAAACCAGCTGTTAATTCAGGCTTTATAAGATAAAGCATGAGAAATCCAACCTGATGTACCCCAGAGCAACCGCTTACATCATCTCTGCAAGCAATCAACTAGCTGCATCTTTTAGGAACTAATCAGTGCTCTCTACCATGTGGGTTCCAAACTCCTTTTCCACCCCCCCGGCAGACTCTGTAGCCAAAGTAGGAGAGAGAAAGAAAAAGCAACGGACAAGAGGGTGTAATTTAAAAGATTCAGCTGTTGACTTCATGAAACCCATTGCACAGGCTGTCCCGACACTGAGAGAGGGAAAGGGAAGAAAAAGAAACACCCACACAAACCCACTTACAATAACCATTTCAATTCAAACAATTGCTGGATCTCAATGGGGAATAAACTGCCCAAATCAACATTCACAATTCAGAAGGCCAGGAGGAGGGGAGGGAAGAGAAGCACCCACCCATTTGAGGAACTGCATATGGACAGACTGGGAAAGACGCAGTTACAGCCCTACACGGAACATCAAAGTAGGCAAAATAAAAGGTGTTTTCTCCTGCTCTACCAATTCAATAATAAAAATATGTCCATTGATTAGTTCCGTACCATCACTGTTCTGAGAGGATTCTTGTTTGGGGGTTTATTCTGTCTGTTTTCAGACTTTCAGATCTCAGCTTCACATCTGAGATTGTCTGAAACAGAACATTGCTTCCTGGGATTATCTGTTTAATCATACTAAGGGGCTCACACTGGAAACCCAATTCAAGGAACTGTGGTACTTTCAAACTGCTTTTGATTACCCAGGAAAAGAGGACAATGAGGCTTCTCACCTGAAGTCAACAGAAACTGATCCCAACAATAACATCAATATAATACATGTGCGTTATAAAAAGGCACATGCAACAGGCAGTACATTTTCTATGTGCTCTGACACCATTCATAGAAGGAGCCTAACACAATTCAAAGGGAAAAACAAAAAATCAGCTTAAGATATGACTTCCTAGTCGTAAATCTTATCTAAAGGGAAAACACGGAGGCAACTCTTAGGCAAAGTTCAAACTACACCAGACAGTCACTAAACCCTTGGCAGCAACACCTCCAACAAGGAGACTTACTCCCACAAAACAATGGAGTGCCCTAGCCAGGTACTTCTGGGAGGGAGCACAATGCAGTCTGTGTTACACGTATGAAAGCTCTTCTCCAGGAGAAAGCCATAGCTCTGCACAAGACAAAAGCTGAGGATTACTCCAGGTGCCCACAGTGGCATTCGCAGCCTGGGTGTCAAGAGTACTACTCTTGAGGAAGCTTTGTAGTGTTAGGAAGAAGAGGAAAAGAAAGAAAAAGGGAACACACTGCAGCTATCGTGGGGCTTGAGCAAATCAGATCAGCTAAAATACCAGTCTGGAAGCAAACACCCAATCAACTGGTAGTTCCAGTAAGCTTTGTTTTCCTCTGGTTAAATTAAATCATTTTTAGTGGACTCCAAGCTGGAGTACACTGATTAAGATGATAGGTAGCTCTTCCAGTTACTGGAAGGGGATGTGACAGGGGCTTCTCAAGAGCTGTAATGCTGTTTTATATTCCTGTTCCTCAAGGAACTTGCAGAAACACCAAGCTGATGCTATTTATTATCAAGTACAATACCTGCATAAATTTTTCTTGGTTGAGAGTATAAGTGAATACAACAAAACACCTTCCTAGTGCCTACTGACCAGCCCCAGCAGCCCTATTAAGTGCAGATCAGGATCTAAGTCACAACACTGGTCTGGTCAGCAGCGCTCCACCAAGGAAATCATGGGCAAGGGAAGGAGCCTTTCAACGCCTAAAGTTGTTTTTGGAGACTACCCAGGAATAACAGAGGTGGCCTCAGATACAAACTTACACTATGCAGTTTTATCCAGGAAAACAAGTAGATACAAGTAAACAGCATTGCCTCACACATGTCCCAGAGGCGCTACATACTTCAAACATGCGAATACTCAACTTCTCAGCACTAACAGACTCCAGCTGTGTGGTGGCTTCAGGCTCTCCCACCCCCTGCTCTGTACATCACCAGCTGAGGAAAGCAATGCTAAACAGACAGGGTACGGGCACAAGCTATGAAGCCACCAAGGAAGTGGTACCACCTTTGACAACCATAAATCTCTCTGAGATAAATAGAAGCAAGAGTCCATATTCAGCTTCTTGTCTTTAGCATTTCAGTCTGTCCACATCAGCTCATTTCAAGATTTAGATCGACTCAACTGCTTTCCCTACCTATAAAATACAACCAGTACCACCTCAGGCTGTTCCCCCAGGGAGGTTGGAACGGTTTGGGACTTCAACCAGGTGAACACGGGAAGATGCTTGGCTCTCCATGCCACTTTTTATCCGTTCAATTTAAATTAGTTTAATCAAGTCCCAAGTATTATTAATCTCCAACAACTAACTGTAAAATCTTATCTCCATTTTACATACATTAAACAGCCAGCAAACATGAAGCATGAAGGGGAGGGAAGGAGAAGGATGGTTGTGGCAGACACAATACATAACTTGGCTCCAATCACCGTTTTGTCTAACTTCCTGCATAGCTGAAATAAGATCCAGCAAACAATCAAAGGGAAAATAATAAATAACCAGTAGAGTAGGGAGAGATGTCTCCACATAACTCCTTCTCCGTTCTCTTCCTTCATCTATCCACATTTTCCTCTGACCCCCTCTGAAACAGAGAAGGCACCTACCACAGAATGAAACCAAAAGCTTCCAACAAAGCTGCAGGACTATACAATGCCTCCCCTCCACACCCATTCATAGCACATGGAAGAACATTTAACAAAGCCCAAACCTTGGGACAGGTTTATAAAGGCCTTGAGCTAAAGAGGGTCAACTTCTACCTTCAGTTAGGAAAGGCACAACTATATCTAGTTCCATGGCAAAATTAGCCTGAGCCTTTTTTGATCTGAGACTTATTTCCTTCAGATTCTGGGTCATCCATTAAAAATAAAAGTTCAATTCGCCATCTCCTTAAGGGGCAAAGACACATCCACACAGAGGTACTTCACCTTATTTCTAGGGAATCTGACCTTCTATCCAGAGACATTTATTCCAAATAGCACTTTTCTCCCCATTCAGGGAAGCACTTTGAAAGAAATGAAAAAAAAAAAAAGGAGGAAAAAAAGAAGGATTCTTCCTCTAATCCCAGACCAACAAAAATTTCAGGAATTAGTCCATAAAATATTCAGGTTTGATTTAATTAACCTATATTTAACAAGACTGCTACTGTTGCCTTTGTAGGAGCCGTGTCTGTTCATAAAGTGACAGCATGGAGGCAGGGTTATAACTCTGCCTAAATCTGCAATCCAGAGAGTCTGACAGCATTAGTTACAGATCACAAAATCAGAATGAATCCTTCACACAATATCATCCAGCATTTGAGACATCGCTGCATTGTACAGATTGGCACAGGCACCGCGTTGTGCAAGACAGGTTGCAAAAAAGTTTGATGCAAACTTTATACCCTTTTATTTGTCTAACAGCAGCGCCCAAAGGCACCACCAGAGAACAGAGCCCTTTTGTGCTAGGTACTGTACAAACACCAGAGTGAGGAAGACTGACCCTGCCCAAAAAACAGATGGGGAGTGAAGGAGAGAGGCACAGAAAAGGGAAACTGTTTAAATGAGAGACCTGTGAAATGCAGCATAGATGCTAAATAACATGTTGCCTCTCTGCGTGGGTAACAGAGAACTAAGGAACACAGAAAACCAGTTTCCTGGATCTCCACCCCAAAGACTGATCCTTGTCCCAGTTAAAACAAGTGTCCTTGAGCAAGCATCCCAGGAACTTCCTACAACGCAACTTGAGTACTTCCATACACCAAACCTCCAGCCTTCCCAAGCCTGGTGACTATGAAATAACAAGAGAAACCAATGAGCTGACTTTGTTCTGCTGGGAAGCTGGGTCCCTCCCCTCGCCAGGGGAATTAAACTCCTGCTTCTAGTAGTGAAGGATGAAGCATCAGGTTTCAGAAATCATGGCACTTTTAGCTATGGGAAGAGCTGCCAGCAGCTGAGACAAAAATTGCTCATCTTGGGCTTGTGGTCAGAGTTAACATTTGGAGGTATTGCCACAGACAAATAGATTAAGGAGGGAATGCTTCCCTGGCAGATTTATTAATCTGTAAATGTTGGCTGAAGACACTGAGCTGTTTGGAGCAGTGGAGTCCCAGGGAGACGGATTAGCGAGAGGAGTGTAGATGAGGTGGCCGTGGGTGCATAATGCTAATTAAATATAGTCTGCAATTTATAAAATGGGTTTGTAGATATAAAGCTACATTTCTCACCACTAATCACAAAAGATCAAGTAAAATCACCTTCTACAGCACACAGGGGGTTATATGCTTATTAACTGGAATGAACCATCAGAAGGTGTTTACTGTGCCTATAAACCGTACCCCCACTCTCGTGAAAGCGATGCTACGTCACTGTCAGACTATGGTCCTGATGCCCACAGAGCACAGCAAGCTGCAAAGTGCAAGTAACATCTTCAAGCAGGAGAGAACTGCAATCCAAGGAAACGTGCACACAGCAAAACAGTATAAAACAAGCAACAAATTTCCTCTTCTTGCTGCCACTAATTTCATGCCTATCACTAAGATGAATCATTCTGGTGCTCATTTGCTGTGTAGCTTTTGTTTTCCAACTCCAGGGAGATAAATTATGTCAGAGTGTAGCCTCCAGCACCCCAACCCATGGGCCCCAACCATACATAGGCCACCTTGATCACTCCAGCATGTTTCCGAGAAATCACATCCTTTCCAGAATCATCCAGCTTTGCTGGACGTGATTCAGTTGTGAATTAGATATAGAAAGCCTCCTCTACTCTTCAGGAAGGTGTTGAGAAGAAAACAAAGCCTTCTAGAAGGTGTTTACAGTGACACTGCAGGTTAAACTAGAAAGCACCACTAGTTCTCTTTATTACAAATAATTGATAGCTTTAGTTCTCAACACAATAATGTAAAGAGTTTAATGAAATTAGAGATATACAGTGGAACAGTACCCTTCAGAAGTCAGTCTGCTATTAGGAAAGATCCTGCACAGTGTTTGAGGGGCTGCAGGGAAGTAGTGACTGAACACAGTACATTAGATCCAGCTTCTGCTTTCTTTTGGATGCAAAAATCTTCCATCACTACTGACTCTCCCAATGTTACTAACAGGAGCAACCAATTGCTATTTCCCAATTCTACCATATGGCTGACAGTATTTGATGATTCTTTAACAGTACAAGATCTTAGGACCATGACACTAGGAAAAAAAAACCCAACATTATTAACTTTCACCTTCAAGAGGAGGTTTCCACTGCTCTTAAATATACAAAAACACAAGAGCTTTTATGCTTGGTAAATTTAAAAACCACCAATTCTTTAGTTTCCAAACTTCCATTCATCAACCTTCAGCTCGGAAATTCAATATGCATTTTGTATAGGCCACATGAAGCTAAAGCATTACTGAAAGCAACATTCAAGGAGTCTCTTATATTAAAAGTTAAATAATTCTTTTAATTAAGTTCTTCTTAAAAAAATCATAAAACCTGATTCTATAAGATATTAGATGTGTACAGAATTCTGAGAAACAGCTCCTTCACCTATTTCAGACTCCACAAGAGCCCTGAAGTCAGACTTGTCCTTAGATAGCTTTCCTGAAAGGGAGATGTTCAGTCCCCATCCAGTTCATGTCATGGTCAAGGGAAGGAATTTTACCCTACAGTAATTCTTGAGCATTCTTTCTACTTATCTAGCTCAAAGATCTAGCGAGCAATGGGACTTGCAAACAGCAAAATTAAGAACTGTAGAAGCTAGGCTGAACACTGCTGATAAAAACCACAAAACCAAGACCTCGATTGCAAAGTAGGCTAAAGAGCACAAACTCGGAGATAAAAAGCCACTCTCGCTGTAAATAACAATGATAACAGAACCACTAAAGCAGAAATCAAAATCCTACGTACTTTGCATGTGGTTTTTGACAGCAAACCAATTCATTTGGTTCCCCTCAATTCACACACCAATGCAACCAATATTTTGCATACTGATTGAAAAAAAAAAACCCAAAACCAACCCATAACACTGACTTCAATCACTCTAACCACAGAATAGCGCAGAAAAAATAAATCAATACATACATAATACGACACACAAATACCATCAAACACGACACATGCAAAAAGTTGCCTTATAATACAGATGCTATCCAGCTTGAACTTTTCCCCCAGAATTAAGCATCAAGTTTCCAGCAAGGCTCCCCCAGCATTACTGTCTACCCCATATGCTCAGAACATGTTTTTCTTCTACACTTTAAAATATACCATTTACCAGAAAAGTCAGAAGATGGGAAAATACTCAATATGAGCAGCAAATGAAGGCTGATACTGCTGTTAGAACTACTTGCTATTCTATTCTCTGGCATGGGGGGGTGGACCTAGATGATCTTTAAGGTCCCTCCCAATTCAAACCATTCTATGATTCTTTGCTGTGATATTAGGGCGTTCTTTCGCTTTTGCATTTCTCTTTGTTTCTTGTTAGGGAAAAAAAAATAATAGCAATAATCATAGCATCACACATTCCCAGATAGACTTTGAAGTTCACACATTATTGAGATAACATTCACAGCCCTGTTGCTGAGATTTGGTTACACACAGCTCTATAAAAGCTGATTTGCTAGGGTAATAGTTCATTACATTTGAAAATAAACATATTGTATTGTTACAAAAAGGAGAGTTTAACATCTAAAAATTACAAGAAGTTGGCCAACACAGCAAGATCTGCTGTCTGTTCTGAAACAGCTCTCAGAAACAGTAGAACCTGATTAAATCCCAAAACCAATCTCGAGGACAAGTATGTGGTGTGAGCAGTCTCTCATAGGATTCTAAGTGGAACAAGCTAAGTCCTAAATTGTGTATAAGGCCCAAATGTTACGTATTCATTTCCTTTTAGTTTCTGGTTGGACCATAGAGAGCTGTAGCAAGGATAAATTACGGCAACAGAGAGAGGGGATCATTCTTTGGTAAAACTGTATTTTAAAACCTCAAAATATCCAGTAGGTTATAGTCCCACTGAATTGGAGTGGGACTCCACAAGATTGCTAGAATCAATGCAATTTTTGCTCAAACTTCATGAGGAAAGAGAATAAAATAAAATATGCCTGTGGTCAGGGAGAAACAAAGCCCGAGATGTGTCACGCAATCTGGCTACCCCGTTCCAAATGCTTCTGAGAACATGAAACCGCAACACCATAATGAAAATTCTTTCATATACATAATTATTGAATACAATCAGCATCTGGTAGGAGAGAAAAGAAAGAGAAGTCCAAAGACACAGCTCCCATCCTGACAGCAGCTTATGTTTTTACATAGGATTTTGTTATGAAGTCAAAAGGAGAAACACAATAAAAAAGGAGGACAGGGAATATTTAAAATATATCTGAAAAACTGAACCTAGTTCTTTCATTTTATCCATCTCTTACTTACTTTAACCCCACTCTTCCAAAGTCTTTTCCCCCTCAAGACAGGCCATTTTCCAAAATACAGAGAATATGAACTTTTGCCTCAGAGTTAAGCATAAAGTAAGCAGTTTTACTTATCTTTCATCCTATTTCATGGATAGGCAAACTGAGGCAGAGGCAATCAGCCTAAAGGACAAATAAGTCTGTAATATTAAAGAGCCACTTCAGCAGTTTGGGTTCAACAACTCCTGCATCCTTCCTCTCATTTTAAACACCACTATGCCCAAGATCCTTATCAGCTGAATGATGTTTCTTAAGGGACAGTTGCAGGATATGTATTACACCCCTGTAATATACACATTCAATATGATCTGTAGTCTCTCAAATTAAGAGTTAATCCTATGTCAGCATCCAGGACCCAGAAGACTGTCACCTCATTCAACAAACAGTGACCTTTTAATTAAGCATAAACCCAATGCTCCTGTGTAATGCACACACATCTCAAGATGCCAAAAGGCTCTCGATTGTTCTTGTTTGCACTTCAAGTTTTAAAAAAATAAAACAAAAGCTGAGTAAAAACAATATTATAATTAAGTAAGAAGATTAAGCAATTCTAAAGCATAGCAGCTGGAGGGCCAGGTTTTTTGGACTTAAAAAAAGAATGACCCACAAGAGGGGGAAAAGACACCACAGACACACACAGAGCGGTTCACTGGGCAATCCAGACACATTCTCAAAGGCAGACATTGTGGCAGATGAAGTTACTAGGCAGGAAAAACAGTTGCTAAGTCTGAATATTTGGTTATTCTCAGAGCAGGGATTAGAAGAGGAAGTGTTGACAATGTAAGAGTAGCTACCATGAAGTCCCCAGAGCTTTTTAGTTGTCCCTGCTGATCCCACGGCGAGGGGAGGGGTGAGTGACGGGGCTCGCCCACAGTGACAGCGCCAGAAACCAGCTCCTGTGACACTCGCAGCGTGTTATACAATGCCATTTTAATACACATAATTCCAGGCTATCCTGAAGGACCTACCTACATGCAGACCCTCTTAATATAATACTGGTACACCTCAGTGTAACAGCTCATACAGTTCTTTTCCATAACCACACAGCAACACCCAAGAAAATGAGAAGAACACACCTTTGCCAACACCACTACGTCCTCGTGATGCAATGGACACATGCATTAAACCTAAGGCCTTTAAAACAACTTGGAGCTAGGTCTCTCTGATTCCTTCAAAGCAAGCCTTTCTCAACTTGTTCTCACAGAGGCTAAACGGACTTTGATCAGGACAAGACAGGAACACGGTCTACCTGCCTTCCCAAACAGGCTGATGGATCTCTCTTCATGACGATGAAGTGCTATTCTTTCAGAGTCCCAAATACAAAAATAACATTGTTTGAAAAAGGTTTCTTTTTTATATATATA
>JAOEHY010034502.1:0-12917 GCA_025447955.1 Psilopsiagon aurifrons
CAGCGGCCCCGGCTCTGCTCTACCCGGCCCGGCGGGTCGGGCGCCGCCACAGAGCCCACGCCCAAGCTGCCGTTGGGCCGTAGCGGCAGCCCGCCCCGCGGCCCCACCTGGCAGCGGGGTGATGCCGGCGGTGCCCGGAGGGCCCGAGGCAGCGCCCTGGCTCGCAGTACACACAACTCGAGGGCATGTTCGGGAGAGCGGGGCTCCGCGGCCGGGATTCACCAAGAGTCCGTGAGAGTTTCGGTGGTGCTGTGAGCCGCAATGCCCGTGTCTCGGGAGCGAACGGGGGCTGGGGGGAGCTCCGAAGCATGTGTGATATTTCAAATTCAAACCTGGCCTATACCCAGAGTTACTATCCTGTATTTGCGTGTTCTTTTGCACACCTTTCTCTTAAGGAGATAGAAGCTCCTGAGAGGATGAGGATGCAGGGTTCGGTGGACGGTGGGTTTGTTGCTCTGTGACAGTTGTAATGAGAAATACATTTAATGAATATCCAGTGGAAGGTATTTATGGAGCACACTTTCAAATAATAACTTGGAGAAGCACTGAAGAGAGTCTGACCTAAGTTGAAGGAGAACTGCAAACAATGGGAGATAAGGACGGGTGGTTGTACAGCTTGAGTGCTAAAAGTGAGTAACTCTGAGTGATGCTCCAAGGAGCAGTGAGAAAGTGGTGAAAGGAAACAACTCAGTTGAAAAGGAATATCAGATAAGCACAACTCCTATAAGGAGCAACTGAGATTACTGGGGTTGTTTAGTCTGGAGAAGAGAAGGCTCAGGGGAACCTTATTGATCTCTACAACTACCTGAAAGGAGGTTGTAGTGCAGGGGTGACTGCTCTCTTCTCCCAAGTAACAAACGACAGGACAAGAGGAAACAGTGTCAAGCTACTCCAGAGGAGGTTTAGACTTGATATTATGGAATATTTATTCCCTGAAAGGGTAGTCAGGCATTGTAATAGGCTGCCCAGGGAAGTGGTGGAACCATCGTCCCTGGAAGTGTTCAACAACTGTGCAGATGAGGCCCTTAGTGACATGGTTTAGTGCTGGACTTGGCAATGCTAGGGGTAACACTTGGACTTGATGACCTTGAAGGTCTTTTCCAACCTAGCTGATTCTGTGATTCTATGAGCAGAAGCCAAGCAATTCTGCTAATTCCCAAGTGTTCCTGAAGGGTGTAAGTCTCAAAGCTGAAGTAAAATCTTGTAAAGATTATGAGATAGATTTATGTCTTACTGGCTTTTTTTAAATGGGGGTTATATATTTATGTTATTTCAGCTTTTTCAGCCTGCATTTTTCAGGTGTGTTGCATTTGCAAGCTTTTTTTCACATCTACGCGCACTAGAAAAACACTACTGTGAATGAAAAACAAGTTTTTGTGTCACCTGTAATCCGGAAACTGCCACCTTTGAGCATCCTAAAAGAAATGCTTTAGCATGCGTGTTTAGAAGATAATGTGCCAGGAAAGACAATCTGAAAGAGGAATGGAAGAGAGGGTGACTGTCTTGGGTAAGGTGACTTGTGAGTGGTAAGCCCTGAGATGGTGTAGCCAAAAAGCATCTGTAGCAGCTCAGGCTAGGACACATAACAAGAGATGAAGACATCAGCCTGCACCCCACCCCTTCTGCAGTACTGTAACACATGCTTTATGATGGATATATGACAAGGAAATGCTTAAGACCAGGTAGAAGAGAGCAAGTTTCTCAGAAGTCTTCATGCTGGAGCTAAGAATGGAAGAGTCTGCTGAACAAGAATCCCTTGCTTTTCCTGGGGAAATGTGAACCTGTGGATGAGATTATATTGTACTCTGTATCAGGTCATCTGATCTGACAACCAGCAAATCCAAAATGTCTCCATGGAACAGACTAGAGCATCTGCAAGGGATCGTCTTGCACTCTCCAAAGTGCTTAGCAATTGGCTGTGAACCACTTTGGAGAGAGAAAGTTCAGTTTCCTGTCAGCTGTGGCTGAGGTAAGGGCAGCCATCCTAGGGACTACACAGACACAACCCAGCTGCTTAGCACTGCCAAGGGAGAAGGGGGAAACCACCCCGTGCAGGTTGCCCAGATGAGATGGGCTGCACACCCCCCTCACACAGGAGAGTCGCATCATTTATATTCCAATCTTGGAGCAGATTGGTGGATACCATGATCAGATACAATACCTGAGTTTACAACATCTGCATTTTGTTTGGTTTTTTTTTTGTTGGTTTAGTTTTTTTAAGTATACCTTTTAGTTAGGGATAGAGCCGCAGCTCCTTTTAGGTGAGATGGTGAGTCTGTTTCTTGAAGTTAAAAACGCAGCTGGGACAAAAGCTTCCTCTGCTTGTAACACATACTGTACAATTTTCTCTGGGATCCACAAAGATTATTCCAATAGGATAAATAACTTGTCTAGGCCATCCAATGGAGCAAGCTACCCCATCCCACATATCCACACTACAGCTGAAGACAAAGGAGAAACATACCCAAGGATGTGGAGCTGAAAGAAAGTGAAGTACACACAAAAGCACACTCACCTCAAGCATGACAGAGTAAGCACTTTTGGAAGCACAACAGAGCACAGCTGGAAGCACAACAGACACCTACTGAGTGTATGCATTTCTCAGTTCTACAAGGTCAAAGATGGCAACTGTGGTAATTTGTCTTCCTGGCCAATCCATGACGCCACTGTAGTCCATGAACCCCATTGTCCTCACAGAGTTTTATCATTTCTAGCTGAACTAAAGTGTATCCTTGAAAAAGATCTGGTCCTTTTTTGCAGATAATACCACAGTAATGGTGGTAAAGAGTAAAATCTAAGCACACCTGACTCACTCACCTGACACTGGCCAGCAGTGAATGCCTAGAGAAGATCATACAAAAAGGTTAAACATACAGTGGTACCTAGCTGGACACCTTCCTAGCTCATAGTGATTTGCAATTCAGATGCCGTGACAGAGGTGTTGGCTTTGTGTTTACTAGCCTTTGATGGATTTCTCTTTTGCAACTTTCATCCACTATATATTCACACTCTTGACATTTAAGGCCATGAAGGACCATTAATTCTGCTTGCTTACATATGGCAAGTAACTTCACCCTGGCCTCCAATGAAACCTGTTGCACAAGCTGAGTAAATTGTAACATACTGGAAAAAGTGACCACTCTGTAATTTCACTTGTAATTTTCATCACTAAAAGCATATGCCTACTTTCAGCTGGAATTATCTGTTGCAGTTTAAAGCTGTTAGCTTTGGTGATGTTGTGACTGTGCCTTACCCTTAGACAATCAAAAACCTTTTTAAGTATCCACCATTTTTACTCAGTCAATGTACTAGATCAGTATTCTAATCAGATCACTTCACAACCTTCTTAGTAATTAGAGTTCATAGAATCATACAATCATAGACAGGTTTGGGTTGGAGGGGACCTTTAAAGATCATCTAGCCCAATTACCCTGCAATGAGCAGGCACATCTTCAATTAGATGAGGTTGCCCAGAGTCCCATCCAGCCTCACCTTGAATGTTTCCAGGGATGCAGCATCTACCACCACTCTGGGCAACCTGTTCAAGGGTTTCACCACCCTTACTGTAAAAAATGGCTTCCTTGTATCTAGTCTGAATTTACGTGCTTTTAGTTTAAAGCCATTACCAAAGTCTTATCACTATAGAAGTTCTACATCTCTCATTGCAAAATATTTCTTCCAATCTTCTGATAAATTTTGTGAATAATTTTTTTCCTGTTCCCTTCCATGTACTCAAATAGCCTTCCAGTGTTTTCACCATTGTTATCCTATCTTTATGACTTTTTTTTTTTTGCAGTACTCATTTTTTACATCATCTGCAGATTTTATCAGTAGAGAGCTTACATTTGTTTCCAAATCACCAAGTGTCAAACAACACTGACTGGAGAACTGTTCTCTTAAGTAGAAGTGTCCAAATCCAACAAATCCTCTTATTTGAGTTCTTAAGCCACATGACCTGTTTGCTGCTGCATAACTTCCTATTTAATAGTTAAAGCACTGCATTAAATCAAATGCGTTTTCAAGTCTGTAATGGCTGTCTGATCACCTTTAACTCAAGATGTAACTTCAAAGGCTTAAGTCTTGCTTGCTGTACAACCACCTTGACAAGTATTAGTTATGCAGTAATGCCAACTACACTAAATTTCTTGTCAGTTAGCATTTCCAGTTCCAGTTGTTTATAGTGTAATGTTAGGTATCAGTAAAAAGAGATTAACATTTTTCTTGTTTGGTGTAACACTAGATCAGTTAATTCAACAGCACTTGCCTTATTGCATTTCTGATTTACTATCCCCAGGCTATTCCAGCCAGAGCATAACTGTCATAGGTAACCTGTCTGCCTGTAAGACAGAATCGTTCCTGTTGTATATCCTAATCTCACCTTGGAATGCAGAGTTCTGATCAGAACATGAATCTTTACTTTAAGGACTCAGCAGTTTGCTGGCAGTATTTCCTGACTTTCCTTTCCCTCAGAGATGGATTTAAAATACAAAATAAATTCAAAAAACAAGGTTCCAGCTTCCCTCAGTTTTCCCCCAGGATACTATCTGCCCTTAAGATTCTGTGTAGTATTGCATTTTCTCATACGTACTGGCACAGGCAATGATTTACCAATGACATATTCCATTTTTTTTGTTTACATCTTTGTTTTGTTTACATCTTTGTTTTGTTTAAATGATGTTAAATCAAATCCCACTATCCTGTTATCCATTATTCTCTTTCTTCTCTAATAAGGACTCACTAATAATTCTAACGTGCCATTGTAATTTTAAGACCTTCTTTGTAGCAGCTTATTTTACTTTACAAATATCCCCAACTGTTACATCCCCTATAGCTCTCTGTTTCATCACCAGGTATTACCTGAGAGTTAACTTACTGCATCCAATGCTTATTCTTTTGCATGAGAACTGTTTTACAACCCTGCATCCTATCAGACTGCTTGCTTTGCATACACAGTTCCCTACAGCATCCAGTGCCTATCTGTAGTCCTTCCAAGTGTGTGGACAATAATTCAGGGAATTCTCCTTGGATATTACACCATATTGAAACTTGCATTTACATCCTCTCTGGCACCATAAGGCATTTCATTAACCAGAATCTCTTGTGTTCAGGAAGACAAACATACCAAAAAGGCAAGCAGCAATGAGGTTTCTTAGACTGTCCATCTCTGCTATTGTAGTGATCCTGGAAAACAGTCACAGTGCATCAGGGAGTCAATGACTCACATCACAGTTTACCTGAGTGTGCGCAGGCTTGCGCTGTGCTGCTCACACAGTGTGACATCCTGGCCTGTGTTTGCCACACAAATTCCTTTTCTGCAGGACAGCCTCTCTGCCACCTTGTTGAAACAGAAGCACTCACAAGCAGCTCTCAGCCCATACTGGCAATTATGCCACCTGTGTGGCTTTGCCTTTGTCTAAAAGTGAGACAATAAATTATCTTGCAGACACCCTTTCTGTCTGACAGTAGAGATGAAGAATAGTTGTTTTCTTCTACTCTTGTAATAACTCCAATAGCCAAAATGGGAGAATCTGCTGTGCAGACAGAGTCTGCATGGTGTGCTGTGTGTGGACCAGAGGTTTCTCTTTGCAGTGTTACCTCTAATACATTATATTTTAAATGATACCTTACACAATCTGAGGGCTTTTCGCTACTGGGATTATAACAGATCAGCACCTCCTCATGCAAAACAATCACTCAAAACAAGGAAAAGCTTCTCTTGTTCTCACTCTTTGAAGATTTGCGTAGCAACAAGCATGTATCTTAGCAAGATGTTCTGCAGAGAACTGACTTCTTCCTATGTAAATGTAATCAAGACAGTGTTTCCTAATAAACCAATCTGAGATTTCTACTAATTTTTAAGCAACAATTTAGATTTTGAATACTTCTTTTGAAGCTTTTTTAATCCTGCAGCTTCTTTTGATCCTGGTGCCAGACCTCTACCTCATACTCTTCATAAGTATAGCAAATACAGTCTCCTTCCTTAAACAGTGCTCATGCAGCCACGAATGGTGTTAGTCACACTCTCTGGCTCATCACACTGAACTTCACAAGTTCACATCAGGGCTTTAACCTTTGATTTCTACAGTACTGGCTGCAAAGAAGCAGCTGGAAAGCTGAAAGCCTGACAGTAAAGATATGGGTGGGGTCCTGATGGTAACAAGTTAAACGTAAGCCAGCAGCATTCCCTTGGAGCAAAGGCCAACAGCATCCTGGGCAGCACTAGAAAGAGCATTGTCAGCAGGTCAAGGGCAGTAACCCATCTCCTCTACTCAGCCCTGGTGAGGCACATCTGGTGTGCTATGTCCAGTTCTGGGCTCCCCCTTACAAGACAGATACAGACAACCCAGAGCAAGTTCAGTGAAGGGGTGTGAGGATGGATAAGTAATTGGAATGTCTCTCTTAACAGGCAAGGCTGTTCTGCCTAGAGAAGAACAGGCTCAGCATGATTATTATCCATATATATAAACCATCAACGGGAGACATAAGGAAGACAGAAACAGATGTGCATCAGTGGTATCCAGTGACATAGCAAGGCAATGGGCACAAACTGAAACACAAGAAAAAAACCCTGAAACTCCAGTTAAACATAAGGCAGAGCTTTCTGCCTCTAAAAGTTACTACACGCTGGAACAGACTGCCAGGGGAGCATGACATTTAAAATGCAACCAGACACAGGCCTGAGCAACCTGCTCTAGCTAACTCTTTGTGCAGGGGTGGGATTGCATTATATAAACTCCCGAGGTCCCTTCTCTGTGATGCAGAATAGGGAAATCTAAACCAAAACCTCTTTGCTTAATTGCTAGATAAAGGATTTTGCAATTACCTGTGTTATGAATAAGTACATCTTATGTTTGAATAATTCTGTATAACAGACCTGTCCTCATTTTCACACTTAGTTAACATTTGTTATCTACGAACTTTTACCAAGCTTTCCCTCAAATAATCAAATACAAGCGACATTTGGCTAAGAACCTGTATGGGTCTTCAGTATGCTTCTACAGAAACGCCTTCATTAAAAGAGAGCTTTTCATCCATTTAATGATTAATGAAAACACAGACGTGAATTTGGAATAACAGACCTTGAAAATAAGCAAACAGTTGCCTGCTTCTGCTAAGATGCACGTGGCAAGCAGGTGTCTGTACCCAAAGGAAACCACCAGGTACCAAAACTGTGTAGTGAAGGCATGCAGAGCCATGAACATGCACACACACACACAAATAAAAAAGATATGGCATCACCAAAGAACTGGCCCTTAGAACAGTTGCACAGGCTCACCACTTTAATAGGTACAGGACTTAGCAAGTCATCACACTGAAGCAGAACTGTTAAATCTGCTAGCCATGGCACCTGCGATAAGAAGTAATATAGCTGTTATTTTCAGGGATAATATTTTGCTCTATCTGCAGAATGTCAGACAGTTCCTGGTTGCCTTCTAGAGCACACTGCAACCAGAGCACTCAGTCCAACTGAGGCAAACTTAGTGCACAAAGGGAATTTTCTGTTCCTTCACCTTTCCAGATGATTCAACAAAATGAATGTTTCACAGTTGTGAAAAAGCCAAACAGCAAAGTAAAAGTTCATTGAATAGCTTTGTCCAGCAGTAAACTAGACAAGCTATGCTTATGCCTTCCTGAAAAATAAAAACATGAAGATACAAACACACATGAGCATACTACAACAGCACTGGAAGTAGCATAGCAGAGGTAACTCTGTTCCAGTACATAGCTCATGTTCACTGTCTCTGCACTGCTCAGCAGAATTGTGAGGTTGAAAGTAAGATCAACTCTACAGCTTGTTTTACAACCTCATCCCAGACACTATAAAGTTTGTAAGTAACCACATGAGTCTGCCTGGAAAGAAACTTATTTATTCCAAACCCAGGAAAAAAAAAAAAAAGAAGAAAACAAACAACACAAAACCCGAGGGAAACAGCCTCTCTCTGCAGCCCAAGCCTGAGTCTCAGAGCAGGGCTGGCAAAGTCCTCCTCCTTCTCCTCCCAGGACATCACATGCCCTTCACCCATGGCAAGGCTGGGAAGGGGATGGAAAGTGCCAAGTGTTAAGGTGCTGAGAAGTTCTTGATGTTTCTAGTCTCTCAAGTGCTGTTGGCCTGCTCCTGCTCAAAGAGGGCCATGGCTAAGTGTGAGCGGGATGCAAGTCCTTCCAAGTTACTAAGCACGCAGCGGTGGTATAACTCCTCACTAAGCCGGGGATTGCAGCTCCTCAGTGCATATTTCTGCACTAACCCTGGCTCCACAGCCCTGAATAGGTGCAGACCAGAATAATGTAGGAAGACATCAAATACCTCCATGCTTTCCAGCACTTCATCTCGGTCTAAGATATCAGCTGCTAGCTTTGTACGTGCTGTCATGTAGTCAGAATTATAAAAGCAGGCCTCAGCAAAGGAATGTCTGTCAAAATGTCCATCCCTCAGGAAGTCAGTGGTGGAGGAAGCAGTCTGCTCACCACGGTACACCAATGCAGGGTTGAACTCTTGGAAGTGCACTGGGAAAAAGACCTGCCAATTACTGATAGTATTCATGCGGCAGCGGTTCAGGAACTCCATGTTGATTTCTGTCCAGACACTGGCCAAGAAAAACAGTGTATCCACAGGGTGCTTCTTTGAGACTATATCCATGAGTTTCACTTGTGATGGCACCTCAGTTTTAACACTAATCCAGGGGATTTTAACTTCTGCATAGCGTTTCTCCAGCTCTCCCACCATGGCTTTGACTCCAGCAAAAACATCCACCTGACTGACACGCTGGGCATCATAGGGATGGTAGATGAAAAGCAAAGTCAGCAAGGCATTATCATGTGTGTCCAGTGTGTTCATAGCAAACATATCCAGGAAGTTTGCCACAAAATCCAGGTCCTGCACTGTCAAGGGAAGCACCAGTTGCACTCGTGTGGCCTCTGTCACATAGGGCATGGGAATAATTTCCACCTTACTCAAAGGTCGCACCAAGCTTACTCGTTTGGCCAGAACATGACTGTGGCCCTTTTGGGTCACTGCCTCCAGCAGTAGGTCCAGAGTATATTCCATGCCCCTTGTAGGGTCAAAACGCCGATAACCATTCAGCAACTGCCGCTTGCTGAAGCGGAGCAGAGGCTGGTAGCGACTGTTAAGCTGCTCAAGTGCAGACTCAATGATTTCACTGACATCCGCTTTGCTGGCTCCCAAGAGCTCACACTTGGGGGAACCATCGGGACAGGAGAAGAGGTGCTGCTCAGTGAAGTAATCCCAGCTGATTACTTCAAAACGTGACTTTGGAAGAAATGGGGAATTAATGCCCACAGGCCAAGTCAAGCCCACCTCACCTGCAGGGGTGAATGATGTCAGGTTCCTGATCTGCATCTGTGTAAAGAGAGAATGCATAGTGATCCCTAACCGCTCTCAAAGACATCCATTCCATCTCCCTCCCAGGCCTGCCTCACCACCTAGAACTGTATCTTGGTAGTATTACACCAGTAGTTTTGGACAAGATAGCATCAGAAGTGCTATTTCTGAGACACAGGACTATATTGTGTGCGTTGCTTACAAGTCACACCTGCAACCAGAAGCGATACTCTTCCTTCACTGTGCTGAAAGAAAAGGAGACTGTTTGGTTAAGGAGTCTGCAGATATCCCTCACCACCTACCTGGAGGTCCTGAATCTCCTGGTAGGCTCTGTCAAGCTGGATCCTGCTGAAGTGCTTGTGCAGCCGGTACATCAAGGTCATGTCAGAAACAGGGTGCACAGCAAGAGCTGCTTGGAACTCCTCTTCTTCTTCCTTCTCTGGCTCAGCATTTTTGGCCAGTTCATAGGTGTGATAATTCTGGCCCTGAAGTGGACAAGAGCCAGAAAAGGCTGGCATGGAACTCAAGTTCACAGAGAAGCATTCCCTCACCCCAGACATGCATCTGCCCCTCTTTCAATGCTGACTGCAGCACCCAGAGACAAAAACATAAGAACTGTCATCTCCCCTCACCCCTCCTACTATATGCCCATTTGCTTCTTGGTACCAATGTGCCCTTTATCCAACCTCCAAAAAACCTGGGGATTAGCATCTGCTAGTAGGCTGAAAATTACTGTACGTGCTCTCTCTCCCACAACATCTCAGCTTTGATTATGGGTTCCTCCCCAGTGCTGCCATACCACACAGTCCTCTCTTCCTCTAACTCATAACAGAGGCTTAAGGAAAGGTCCCTTTGCTATGCAGGGGGGAACTAGTAAGAGCATGGGTTCTGTCAGGCTTAGCTAACACAAAGCCCCAAGAAGGGAGGCAGTACCTGGAGCTGGGAAACACAGGTGATGCCGAGGAAATCAATGATGCATCGTCCCAGCCACTCATCTGGCCGCACACTAAGGATCTCATTGCGACAGCTGTCCAGGTGTGGATGAAGCTTAAGCAGCAGGCTGCGAGAGATCAGGTAGCCAAAGCCACCATGACAATAGCGGGCCTGCTCATCCCCCCCAATAAACTCCTCTGCTCTTCCCAGGTAGACATCTTGGTTAATACTTAGGTGTGTCACCAGAGCCTTGACCTGTTCAGCCTGGGCATAAGTGTCATCCTGCATGATGTAGAACCAGTCATAGTCAGAACCAAAATGCTGATGGATATAGTTCATGGTCTCATACATGAGCCAAATGGGACGCTCATCCCCATGGGCCACTAGCACCATGCCATGAGGCACCTTGGCACTGCGCAACCCTGTGAAGTATAGCAGGCGAGAGAAGTGATGGGCTACTGTCTTGTTCACTGCCACTGCCAATGTGTTCAGGGTAGCCTTGGATGTCAGCACAGCCACAAACAGTCTTTCATGGAATCCCAATTCTGTCTGGATATAGCGAGTTCTGTAATGGAAGGACACACCTACATGGCAAACAGCGGCATGACAAAAATCAAAGACTTATAGAATCAGAGAATGGTTTGGGTTGAAAAGGACCTTAAGATAATCTAGTTCCAATACCCCTGCGATAGGCAGGGATGCCTCCCACTAGAACAGGCTGCCCCAAACCTCATCCAGCCTGGCCTTGAACACTTCCAGGGATGGAGCATTCACAACTTCCTTGGGCATCCATTTTCAATGCCTCACCACTCTCACAATAAATAATTCCTCTCTTATATCTAACCTAAATCTCCTACGCCTCAGTTTGAATGCATTACCCCTTGTCCTATCACTACAGTCCCTCATGAAGAGTCCCTCTCCAGCAACCCTGTAGGCTCCTTTCAGATACTGGAAGGCTGCTATGAGGTCTCCACGCAGCCTTCTCTTCTCCAGGCTGAACAGCCCCAACTTTCTCAGCCTGTCTTCATATGGGAGGTGCTCCAGCACCCTTATCATCCTTGCAGCCTCCTCTGGACTTGCCCCAAGAGCTCCAAATCCTTATGTTGAGGACACCAGAACAGTACATCATACTCCAAGTGGCACTCATAAGAGCAAAGGGTCAGGATCACCTCCTTCAACCTGCTGGTCACACTTCTTTTGACATGGCCCAGGACACAGCTGGTTTCTGGGCTGCAAATGCACACTAATGGGTCATGGTGAGCTTATCACTGACCAACATCCCCAAATGCTTCTCTGCAGGGCTGCTCTGAACCAATTCTCTGCCCAACCTGTAGCTGTGTCCCTGGTTTGCCCTGACTCAGGTGCAGGACCTTGCAATTTGGTGAGCTTCATGATATTTGCAAAGTTGAGGATGAGTTTTTATCCTGGAGTCTATCAGTGGTGAAACAGTTAAGCCTAGAAGTAGAGCTTTAAGAGAATGCAGTAGTGAAAACCACATTTTGTAAAAATGCTTGCTTCCTTCAAGGAAAGTACATTCTCACATCATTTATCCAAGCTAGGAAACTGCTGGTGTAATTAAAACAAACGAACAAAAAGTAGAGAGCTAACCACTTGCAAGTTACATGTTATCAGTAATTGCTCACCATTCTCCTAAAAAGCTGGTTTAAAAAGTTTGAGAAAAATTTAACATGTTCTATTAGACATGAGCAATGAAAAAAGAAATAGTTTCAATCTTCTTGGGTGCATTTATTACTTTAATAGCTTCTTAAGCACTTCTCTTGCACCTCTTAGGAAACCATCTCAGCTGTTGCCTTGTTGCATCAAGCTGTTACTACATAAGGTACTCCAAATAGCATGTTCCACCTTGAACCTGTTAGCTCACTAGAAGGTTTAGAACTCTCAATACCACCCACATGTGATTATTCTCTTTGCAGGAAAGCCTGGCCAGAAGAACCGATTTTACCTGAGCACTTTTTTATAAGGCTTGTTGGGGTCTCTGTAGTATGGAACAATCCTAGGCCTGAAGTCCTCATGGCCCGGGCCCAGCCTTCCATCTGCAACCTCCGGGAGTGCTCCGCCAGCGAGGGGCCTGGGACGGCCGACCCCCCCCAGGCACTGGTCCTCACCACCGCTCTGGCTCCAGGACGCGCGCAGCAGACTCAGGCTGCAGCCGAGGGAGAGCCCCAGGACGAGCGGCAGCACGGGCCGCAAGGCGGCCAGCAGCGCAGCCAGGCGCATGGCGGCGGCTTCCCGCGTAGCGATTCGATCCGGGCAACGGCGGTGGCAGGCCCGCTACGGCCTGCGAGGGCTCCCGGGGCCGCTCCAGCGCTCGGGAAGCGGGCGGGCGCACGGCATCTCCGTCGCGCGGAGCTCGGGCAGCGCGGGTCAGTGGCGCAGAGGCCCCCTCACCTGCAGGCCGGCGGCGGCCGGTGTCTCCGCGCCGGGGGCGCGGGAGAAAGCAGCGAGTCCCGCCCGACCGCTCCCCCGCCGCTGCCACCTCAGCCGCCTCATCGCGACCCGCGCGCGCGCTTCCGCTTCCCCCTTACGCTTTCTGCGGCGCCCTCGCCTCTATGGTACCGCGAGACCCCTCCCCGCGCGGTGACGCCACCCGCGCGGTGCACGCCGGGAGGCGCAGTGCGCGGGG
>JAOEHY010034503.1:0-29509 GCA_025447955.1 Psilopsiagon aurifrons
CTTACAGTAAAGAATTTCTTCCTTATATCCAATCTAAACTTCCCCTGTTTAAGTCTGAACCCATTACCCCTTGTCCTCTCACTTCAGTCCCTAATGAAGAGTCCATCCCCAGCATCCCTAGTAAGCTTTGTGAAAAATACCATCTTCAGTATGGTTATAAGCTATGTGTGACTACTTAAACTGATAGGGGACATTCCAGTAGGCTGATATTAGCTGCTTTTTATTTCTACCCTAAAGACTTTCAGATTAATAGGAAATTATTTTATTCAAAATGCATTAGTTCATGGTCATTGAGGGTTGCACCACTTGGTTGTTCTGCAATGTTTTCTTTATAAAGAAAACCTGTTCTTCCTTACTGTTGATTAAAGGCAGGGGGCAGGGAGAGAGACTGTTCATTGCTCTTAATAGGTCAATTTTTAAAAGGCTCTGGTTGCAGAAGCTGCTATTATTTCTAGTTTACTTGACCAAGGACCCTGAAGCAACTGCTCTTTCGTTTGTTGACTTGCTGGGGTTTTTAAGTAAACTCCCAGTCACTGCCCTTTGAAAACAGAGCCTATTTGAGAGGTCTTAATACTGAGTCTTGTGGTTACTGTATCTGGCTTTCCTTAATGCTGTTGCAGATCACTTCATGGGAGAGTTAAAGTTTAAGCTAATCAACTAATGCTACAACATCAAGAATATTTAATTACATTTTTGAAAGGCGGTGGTTTTCTTTGGCATTTGCCCCTTTTAAGCAGCATTTCATAATTCATGTTCCCTCAATCCTTTCAAATAATTATTTGGTATTAGACACTTTTAAGCATTTACAGTAGCTACGTAAAATGTAATCCAGTCTGACTTCACATGTAAGATCTGATGCAAGCACTTTGCTATGAAGTATAGACTGTGTTTCAACTTCACTTACTGTCACTTTTACAAATGACATCTTGGAAGAAACTCAGTGCAAATCAAGGTTTGATGCTAATCAAATACTGAGTTGGAGATTTTGTCTTGGCTATATTTGCTGCGTGCCCAGTAAACTACTATCTTCTAGGCCATTTACAGGAGGGGTAAACTAAGAAAAGGGCTCTGTGGTTGCAGCACTGGGAGCTGTGTGCAATGGAGGCGCCTCTGCTTTTCCTGGAGATGTTGCTCGGCAGTACCCTGTCCAGCTCAGGGGAGCTCCAGAGATGCCACACTGGGCCAGCAGCTTCACTGTACTCCTCTTTATGATCCTGCTCTCATAGGAGTTTTGGTTTATTTTAGGCCAAAGAGCTGCCGACATTCAAAGACAATGATTTCATCAACGATGGCCAGAAGATTCATATTGATGAGAATAACAAAAAGATGTTCCTTGAGAAGCTCAAAAAGGATGTTGAGGTAAGAATCTGCCTCTTCAGTTAATACGTGATTAAAATGTGTGGCAAATTACAGATATTCCAGGAAATCATCCCTGTATTTCATTAATGAAAACTTGTTTATGAAACTGTAAGCACTGGCTGTTTTAAACGAAACACAATTTAAACTTTCAGGAGTTGATCACTGCTTTTGCTGATGTGATAAATGGCTTGCTGCCATAGCTGATTGCCATTGTTCCTGCCTTGATGATGTGATGTTAAAATGATGGTGCTACTTAGTACTTAAGTGCTTTACAAGCCTAGTACTTCCAAATGCCCCCAAGAAATAGGTGAGTATTTTTAGTTGTGTTTTACAGGTGGAGGTGCACCAGAGCTGAGGCCTCATATGGACTGTAGTCCAGGACAGAAGATGTAGCATCCCCACTCACAGCCTTACACATTCTATTTGTTTCATATTACGTGTATTTGTTTTAAATAATCTTTAGTATCATTAGAGTGCTTCAGTAATTTGTGTATAGCAGTTGGAATCATTGTTTTAGCATGGTATTTCATATAAATTTGTAATTGGCTGAATATAGTCAATAGTTAATAAAGAAGTTTTAATATATGAATTTAATGTAATGAAAATAAATACTGGGCTAACTAGTTCACACAGCTTGAAATTTCCATCACTGAAAATGCTGTCACTAAACAAAATATTTTGCAGCCCTTGCACCCAAAAATCTGGTGGGGTTTTTTTGGAAGAGACCTAATAGCAAAATGTGTCTGTGACTTGATGAGCCTTTCAGCTATCAATATCAAAATGGCTCTGTGAATTTACTTGTGTGGTTCTTCAGATCTGCATCTCATTAGTTGCAAAAAAAAGTACTGTAACTCTATCTAACCAATAATTTGCTTTGAAGGAAATCTAATTTCTGTGGTAGTGACAATGAGAAATGTATGATGATGCTAATTATTAAAACATAAATATTTTGTGAAATATCAACGTGTGTTTATTTTATATTTGAAATAATGTGCTGGAAAACTGCTCTACTGATGTCACAGCTCTCGAGATGAGCTCATTTGGGTTTAAGTTTTGTGCTGTTTTAACATGTACTGCTGTTGCTGAATAATGCTTTTATGGTAAGCAGGTTGCAGACAGTATTTTAAGTACGTGCAAGGCATGTGGAAAATAACTTTATTACCCCAGAAAGTGTGTCTGATCTTCATCGTTTACTGGGTTGTGAATATAATGTCAGATTCCAGATCATGTCCTGAGAGGCTTTTTATGGGCTTGAAATTTATACAGCATTGTTAACTATCCATGTAAACCACTACTGTGAAGGTATCTGGCACTTGATTTTAACAATGACAAGCTGTTCTTTAACCTTGTGTTTCTTTTATTGCTTCTTCTGCCCTTGTTAGATAACTGATAGTATACACTTTGTACCCAATGTTTAAACACATTTCGCTACAACAAAATGCACAACACTTAGCTGTGATTATCTTATCGCACAGTATTTATGGTTAAGCATATTATGCAATAGTATGCCAAATCATTTGACTTTATATGCATTCTTGTCATTAAGTCTGCTTCTATATTTCTCTCATAACTGCGTTTTACATCCCCTTCCTTGTGTTGAAACAAACAAATATCTATTACTGCTGTTTCGACGTCCTCATCTATTTTCTTCCCTCCTTGTTCCACTGAAGATATCCTAAGAAAAAGCATATTAAGGGCACTTTTTTCCATTTTAAATCAGATGACCTATCCTTGTGCTGATCTCCCCAAGTCTTTTTTTCTGTCAACAGAAGAGCCATTCTCTTCTAATTTGTAGTTCACTCTTTTTCCCAAGAGTCTGTTCTCTTCAGTGCTTTTTCTCTATGATTATGGGTAGATTTTTTTCTCCTGTCTCTCTCGGCATTTATCAAGTACCTAATGATATGCCTAGAGACCTTCCACTCCATCACCTTTGTCATCTGTTCTTCTTGCGTATATCATTGTACATCATCTCTTCAAACTTAGATCTCTTCTAGTCTTGTGAAGAGTCTTCTGATTTATTATATTGAAATTACTAGAAACCAATTTCTTCTTTCTTCTTAAAACCTCTTCTCAATCTCACAGTATTCCTTCTGGCACTTGACTTTGCAGTCACTTTGTTATCTCTGATTCCTTTTCTTAGAATCAGGATTTTGACAAACTGTAGTTTTTCATTTCTTTGTATTTTATGGTGATCTCTTTCATCACCATCACTATTCCAAAGTCTAGCTTAATTCCTTTCTCTGGTCTGCTCTAACTTCCTTTTTATATCCATTTAGAATTTCTCAAAATTGAAACGATTTGTATTTTCAGGCTCTTTCTCTGCATACCATAAGTAAAGGCTCCACAAGTTTAAAATCACAGTATTGCTTTTAGGCTGCAGCACAGCTTTGCCCTTCCTACTTCTCACCCCCTTGAACTGTTTACCCATCTTCATGCTTTTACACCTTCCTTATTTCCATCCTTCTTTCTTAGCTTTCTGCATTACCCTCTTCCCATCAGCTAAAGTAACACTTGTCTCAACATAAAGCATATTCATCTTTCAATTTTCTAAGAACTCTCATCCTTAATCTTGATTCAAAACTGCCCTTTCATTTCATATTCATGTTTTGCTTACATGATTTAAATTGTGAGCCTTAAATTGTAAGTGAAGACAATGTATCATCATTTCACATCTTTGTGGTGTAAAACTTCACTACTTTCCACTGCAGGAATATTTAAACACTCTTTCGCGATTCTTTAATAAGGGTTAGAAGGAAGTGAGGGGGCAGATTTAGCACTGGGTTGTAGCGTGCCACACACCTGATGACAAAGACACTGATCTGGAAGTTGTGTGGTGACAGGATGCCTTAAGGTAAATATTAAACAGGCATGGTAGTCACTGGCTCGCACAGGCATTGTTCCTCCCTACAGGAAAAGTGATTTTTTTCCCTGAAGATTTTGAGGGAGTGGGCTACAGCTCTTTTAGAATGTAAGTTGCAAGTGACCTGTATGCTGTTACTACATCTTAATAAATTCAAGTATCTCTCTGATAGCTGTATCGCTTTATCCTCCCTTTTGCTTTTCCTTAAAAGTGCCTATTTTTTTCAACTCATGACATCTTTGTGTAACTTCTCCTGTTTGTAAGTGGAGCTTAGATTTTTCAGTGATATTGATAAATTGCTTATTATCACTTTCTAGTTCCTTGCTCAATTAAAACTCATGGACTACAGCTTGCTGGTTGGAATTCATGATGTTGAAAGAGCTGAACAGGAGGAAGTAGAGTGTGAAGAGAATGATGGAGAAGAGGAAGGTGAAAGCGATGGGACCCACCCCATTGGAACCCCTCCAGACAGTCCAGGAAATACACTGAACAGCTCATTGCCTTTGGCTCCAGGGGAATTTGATCCAGCTATTGATGTTTATGGAATAAAATCCCATGAAAGTAAGCAGTACTAAATATTTTTACGTTAAGATGTTTTGATTCTTGCACCAGAATCCTAAAGTCTTCATGACCACATTAAGTTAAACTGCAAAATTTAAATTCGCTCTAGTACTAAAGGGGAACTATGTTGCTTTTGGGGGCAGCAGAAAGCAGAAGGTACCTATAATGCTCAGCATTGCTACGAACGTATTTCCTAAATATTGTGGTGTGTGGGGATGCAGTCAAATAATTCACCTACTAAACTATCAAATTGTATACTGGCTTAGCTATTCACATACAGTATTTCTCAGTTAATTCATGGGTTTTTCATCCCTTCAAGGAAATCTAGTATCCATAACTGTTCTTTTCCTAGCAGATCCAGTAATGTTGTTGAAAACAGTTTAAAAAGAATTAAAAAAGTAGCATTCCAAGTTATATTTCACTTTCTTGGTTGCTTTTTTGAAAATTTATGTTCTTATACCATTTCCAGCTAAGAAAGTCATCATAAGAAGCCTAAAAGTAGATTTGGTGTTAATGTGAAAAACTAAGTGTAACTAATTACTTGTGGCTGTTCAAGACAGGAAAGTTCTCTCTTCATTTTTTTTCTTTGTTAAGCATTTACATGGATAGATGTGTGGGGTTTATTAATAAAAAATGTATATGATCATGTTTGTTGACGCAGAAGCATTACATTTCATATGAAACTTCATAGTTTTTCTGCAAAGGAAGATGAAATCCACATTACTTTAAGTGAGCAATAATTTCTGTGAGCTGGTGCTTTATTTCACACTCATTTGGGGAGTTTTGCATTATAAACGAGTGCAGTTAAAAGTCAGTTAAGGACAGCTTTAGCCTGTGATCTTTACAAATCTGTGATTCTGACGGACATTAACCTGTCTTAGCTGCTGATTGAGCCTTATATGTTAGAACTCATGATTAAGATGTCTCAAAAGTCATTCTTACCGCCATGTGCTTGCCATTTGCAGATGCACCTAGGAAGGAAGTATACTTTATGGCCATTATTGACATTCTTACTCATTATGATGCAAAAAAGAAAGCTGCCCATGCTGCAAAAACGGTAAAGCATGGGGTAAGTATCTGGGTTGGTTTTATCCTCTGATTCCATTTATACTTCTGCATATTTGTTTAGTGCAGTGATATAGCACAGTTCAAGTAATTAGTGAAAAGGGAAATAGATTTTTTTTTTTTCCTTCTGGTGAAATATGTTATACAAAAGTGCAGAATAACTGCTGCACATTGCATACTGGGAGTGGAACTCCCTTTTGAGCTGTATGCATGGCTTTCTTACCCATACAGAACTCTAGTGAGATGCCTTTTAGGACTTTGTCCCAAATTTGTGAGAAAAATCTTATTTCAGATGCAGGACCCTAGCGATGATTTTGTTATTTGGTGCAGCCTGTTGAAAGTTAGTTCTTCAGCATATAGTGTGGCTCACTTTACAAGACTTCTTAAAAAAATAGTCCAATTTGCAAAATTAAGCATCATGTACATATTAAATACTTGAGGCCCATTCAGTGAAGGCATCTGTTTGCCATTAATTTCTTTATTTTGACTGAAATGGCTGCGTATCAGCAGACACCAGAGAACCATGGTGAAGTAGCCCAGTCTTCCAAAACTGTGATTTATAGCTACCATTATCACTCCTATGGTGATTTGCGGTTCAAATTTCATAAACGTTTCAAAAAGAGCATATCATTCGTGATGCTAAAATCCCTCCTTTGTCTGTTTAAAGGATCAAGGCACTGGAGGAGAAGTCTGTTAAGCAAAGGGTTCAGGGTTTTTTAGTTTACTGTAGAGTGCGATGCAGAATGCTCGGCAGTAGACCCTGCACAGACCTGTAGAAGGTGGGTTTTGTCTCTAAAAAAGGCACTCATCATCCCCTCTGCTCTCAGAGCAGCTGAAAGTTGGTGTAGACCATACAGAGCCATTATCTGGCCATTATTAATGAACTTTGAATGTGGCAGACTAAAAACTCACAGTTCTGGCTAGAAATGTGTTGTGAATAACCACCATGATTATTAAAGCTGACTGTGATTAGAACTTACTACAGAACGTTATTTTCATACAACCATTTTGTTTATTTCACTGTCTCCATCCTGAGCCATCTGACACCAAAGTTTGTTCATTAATTGCATGCATGCATTTTTCTCCTTTTGTAAAACAGGGAAAAAACAAATTAAAATGTGGCTAAGGCTCTGAAAAACTTGAATAAAAATATGAATGAAATCATGACTTCAATGAAATAGCAGTTGTGCAGCTTATTTAGTGACTCCAGATTTAAATGCATATGTGTTGAAAAAATGTTATTAATTGTTGCCATTTATTTCAAACCAAGTTATTTAGTATTCACATAGCAATATACATTGCTCATATGTTGACACACCAGATACAAGCATGATAATTTAGTCTTCTGTATATGAAGGCACAGACCAGAATCTGTTAATGAATCAGTGTGTAGCATGGTTAAGAGCAGTAGAAATTATATAGGAGACTGAAGTACAATGAAAGCATAGAGAAGTAAAGTTTCAGAAGTGGAAGATGAGAGTCCTGTGTTTATGGTGGTGAGTACACTGTACCCACGTGAAGCCTAAAAAGACATCGTGCTTGAGGACCATTACAATTTGTGTTTCCAGTATCTAAGACTGAACATGTAATCCATTAAGTAATGTGTCAGTAACAAAGCATGAAGTAAAACACTGGTTCACCCTTCTTTCCTCTCTCCTCCCAATTCTCTGTATAGGCTGGTGCGGAAATTTCAACAGTTAATCCTGAACAGTATTCAAAGCGCTTCTTGGACTTTATTGCCAACATCTTGACGTAACCTCTCATGTTACACAGGACAGACACGAGACCTGGGGACAGCAGCATTGGCTACAAGTGTAGGGAAGAAAAGGAACTCAGAGAAGCGCTCATCTTGCAGAAAGCAACCCCTTTGTTTACATCTGCTGGCAAAGATGACTGAAGTGGGGTGGAGTACTTGCTTTAACAGCTGCCTGATATTCCCAGCATAGTTCTAGCTATTTCTGACTCTTGTGTGTGCAAAAAAAAACAAAAGAAGAAGTTAAAATAAATTAAATGAGTAGAACAGCTTACTTGGAGTGCACTGTGACAGTCATACTCTGATGCTACCAGTTGAAACGGAATAAATGAGCAAAGAGGTGTGGGGTGGGGGTGGGGAAGAGTAAATGCATGTTAAATCTACAATATTGCTATCAAATTGTAAACTGTGGATCAGTTTATTTTTGAACTAAAGAGATTCATGGCAGTATTCTTCATGATGATAACGATGATGATAATAATGAAAACCTTACTGCGAATGTTACACCCTGCACACTGGCACTCCTTAAAAAAGCAGCTGCAACTGCTGTTGGTGCCGGAGGCTTTTTCCATTTGGTTCCTAGCAGTTGGGCTTTCTCCTGTTTTTTTCCTTTCTCTTCTGGTTTTGTCTTATTTTCAGCACATTGCATCAGGAAGTTCAGCCTCTCGGAGATCTGAGAGCCAGCTTCTCATATCTTACAAAGAGCTAACGTAATTCATGCTATGTGTACATTTTTGCTACAGTAAGCTTATGTTAAGGGAAAACTTTGCTTATTTCACTTTGTTACCTGAAGTTTTCATTTTTTTTATAGTCTTGCAATACGGGAACTAATAATGTTGTAAGTGGGGAAAAAAGCTTATCTGAAGAAGCGCATAGTTTTGGGCAATAGTAGCTTCATCTTTCACCAGTCCTGAAAGATGCGCACACCGATAGAAATTCCATTCCCTTGGTAATTTACTGGGAATTTGAAGTTTAAATGCTTATGTTGTACTGTTGAAACAGCGGTATTTTATGATAGATTATCCCTCGAAAAATGAACCCTGAATTTTACTGTTTACATTATTAGAAAAGCAGGGATACTTCTGAATTTCAGAGCCGTGTACAATATATGACTTTTGAGTTTACATGTAAAGTTATTTTGCAGTACAAGTGAAGTAATGTTTGTCATCTTCCAAGGTGTAATGTGCAGTAGTGTACTAAAGTGAATGTCTCACCTCTGTGATAGACTCTTTTACAATAAAATGAGGAAGGTTATTTCGGAGGGATTTTTCCCAAGGGCGTGTTTTAGCATCAAAATGACCTGTTCTACCATTTACGCAAGTTTGATTGTATAGTACATTGCCTAAAATTGTGCTGATCGTATTTAACTTGTTTGAAATTTTTAAACAACATTGTATTTCTTTTCTTGTATTTTTCCCTGAAAACTCCATGCTTGAAAGAGACAACTTTACATATGCTTCGAAGTCTCTCTACTTATACACTGTGCTAAAGCTGTGCCTTTAAAATTTCTTGACTGAAATTGTTAGATTTTTGTAGGCAACATAAGAGAAGTTAAACCCTCTCCATCATGGTTTATAACTCAGATCAGGAGTGCCAGCATGCCTTCTCCATAACTAATGGCAGTGCTTTTAAGCCTGCAACTGTGCATAACGTATGTAGTGGTTTACTTCAGAGGAGCCTATACAATAGCAACCCATTACACTCTCTTCAGCAGCCAAAGGCAATACTGTCCCTGTTGCTGTGTACTAATTTTTTTCTCCTTTCCCCAACCTTTCCTACAGGATTTTTTGTTACGTTTGACTTAGTGATGTCCGCAGCACTGTAATATATGTGTTTAATTTGTATTGTATGTATTTAAATAAGTTGGTACTGTGGCTTGATTTTTTTTGTCCTCTCCCTCTATACCCCAGTTGTCTACATTTTCACCCGCATTTTGTTTTCTGAAGCATGCTGTGGCTTCGTGAAGTATGAGGCCAGAGGGAGACCCTGAGGTAAAATGGATACGTATTTGGAGTACATACTTGAGTACATATTTAATTGCGGCCAACCAGTGTACATTTTTAGACAATTTTAGACATTTACAGCAAAGCGTTCTTTTTGTCTGTGTAGCAGTTCTGTCACTCATTCTTGTTGATAAACTGTTTATTTGGACAGGGCAAGGAAGACTCATTATTGTATATGTTAGTGCTTAGATTACACTCCAAACATGAGCAAGGCTTTATAAAATAAAGCACTTTGATGACTCACTAGGTAAATCCTTTGTTCTTGTCTTTCAGCTGTGGGTTTGATCACTTACAGATGAATTTTGGGTGCTAAAGTTAATGTGTAGCCTATATTGCAGAGGAAGAAATAAGAAGAAACTTGAGACTTTTTTTATTAGATTTTACCCTGCTTGTTCCATGCTTACTTTTAATTGGCTTGAAACATTTAGCCTTTGGGGTTTGGGGTTTAGGCTGTGTTCTCAGAGCAAATACTGAGGTTTGTGATTGATGATTCTATGGACTAAATCCTACTATTACTACAAAAACAGGAAGATCGTCCACAGTAGTTAACTGAGAGAAGGACTGGCAGCATTTTACTAATGTGAGATCTTACACTAAACCAGTTATTTAGAAAGTGTTTGGGAATAAGCCTGAATAATTCGTGGGGAGAAGGGGAGGACTTTCTGTCCTAGAGTTTCAAGGCTTTGATTGTTAGGGCTTTCAGCACATGATACAGCCTGTGCCTCATATCATGGGAAAATAGCAGAAAAGTGTCTTTTCGTCTTTATTCTGACTAACTTTTAATTTTCTTAATACATTTGTCTCTGTTCAGGTCCTTTCAGTTTATTGCACAGATGTAGCAAGGCGATATGTTCAGCAATATTTTAACCTGGAAAACACATGTGACAATTAATGATAAAGTAGACATTCCCACGGGGAAGATGGTTGAGGAGCTATTCTATTGAAAGTAGGTGAAGTGGTAGGGAGGGAAGAGATCCAGCTTCTTAATTACTCACTTAATGATGTCTCTAGTATTAATTTAAGCCTGCCCTTCACACAGCTGCTCCAGCTGCTTCGGGTTTAGCGTGAACGTGGTGCTCCAGGAATGCTGCTCAAGTTAGTTGGACCCATTAGCTGTAGTGGACAGCAAGCTCCCTGACTAGTTCTCTGTGCATGCCACTCAAACCATCTACCATACCCTCGAAACAGGCTGCTGAAGCCTCATGCTGATTTTGTAATGCAGATGCACACAGGTTGTTGGTGGGTAGTTTCTTAACACTACCTCTTTCACAACATAAAATGAAAGCTGTTAATATATAAAACAAGCACAATGTGCCAGATCTAAAAACCTGCTCTAGTTTCCTGCTCCTACACGTTCAACAGTTGAAGTGTTACTTACTTAGGCTTTTCTCTCTTTTTTCCTAAGACTTCTGTACATGCTCAGATTTAACTTTCCAGTAAGTACGCTACATTTAAGTTTTAAGCCAGCCCTGTCTTTTGAAGCAGTGCTTTAGTGGAATTACTCCTGCAGTCCCCTACAGCACTATTCTCTAGCTGACACTCTGAGTTGTCCTTATACAGCTACATAGCTAAGATTTACTGGGCCCTACTTCTACCTGTGGACATCCTACCCAGCTTCTCAACACGGGTGCATCCCCAAGCTGCATAGCTGGTGGTGTTTCCCTCCTGCTACTTCTCCATCGGTAAGGCTGATTGCCATTTTCCTTTGTGGAGTTTTCTACAGGGCACACTGTGTTTGACAAGCAGGCAACTGAAGGACCTTGTCTTTAGTAAAAGTGTGTATATGAAAATGCTTAGGAGAAGAGTATCTTTTCCGCTAGAATGTTTTCTCTCCCTCTCACCTGAAGAAAGCCTGAAGGCATTGATGATATTGAAGGTAGGAGATCCAGCTAGGTTTGTTACTGCAAGGACTGCAGCAAAACAAATCTTTCCATTAAAAATTATTGCGAACTATTTTTTTTCTATGTAAACTGCATAACCTCAATGTATCATCTGAATTTCTCTCTCCCTGCCTTATGTTTACCTCTTCTTTTCCAGTGTAATACCAGTTAGCAAGTCCCTGCATCGAGTGGGATCATTGACTTCTGATGGTCTCATACCCCACTTTCATCTACTGTCTGCTCTATACGTACTGTCCACTTGATTTCTTTCAAATATTCTCATAAATTTAAAGAGGAAAAGAAAATACAAATAGAGACCAGTTAAAGGAGAAATATGTTTCATCTCCTCCTTTTTGTCCTGATTTCTCTATAGCGGGTATTGCTCCTGGGATGTGTGAGTGAAAGGCAGAGGCTGCACAGACAGAGCAGTGTGCTGTCTTCAGTCCAATTTGGACAGTGATGCTGCTTTATTCCTGCGTGGGACTGACCAGATACCTACTCTCATGCTACAGCAATGGAATGTGCATGATCAAGTGATTTGAAGAAGAGCTTGAGAGCAGCATCCAAGCGGCAAAGGCAATTTTTGTGAGATTAAAATCACTACCAATAGCCTTATTAAAATTGTTAGGAAACAGGGCTGGAGAGGACTCAAAGAGATAGATATAGTCTGCCCAAGAGCAGTTCAGCTAGATAAATATTGGCCAAAATTGGGTTAATCTTTTCCAGGGAGGCTAGTTCCATGACTTCCCTCTACTGCCCTTTCCCATGCCTCCCATAGCAGTATCATTAGAAAGACTTTTTCTAACACCTTACCTGACTCTGTATTACTGCAGTTTAAGCCCATTAATATTTGTTTTATCTACAGTGGACCAGGAGAACAGATTATTCTCTTTCAGTTGCTGTGAATGTGATCCTGCCTCTATATGCTGAACAATGTAAATATTAGCTTTTGCACATATTAAATTGAATAGTCCCTTATTTAACAAAACCATCAGAATGGTTTAAGCCAGACAGAATGACCTATTCCTGGGTTTGTCATGCCCATTTTTTTTTAGATCATCTGTAAAATGGTGTTTCATGATTGTCAGTTACATTATATAAATGGATTTACAGATTCCTATTTTGAGAATTTCCCAGCCATCCATTTACCATCCGATAAAACAAACGTAATAATTGCTGCTTGAACAGAATGCAGTTTCAAGTGAGTATACAGCTTAGCTGTAGTTGTTGCTATAAGTACAATTAAATACTAACTGCTTTTCTCTTTTCCCAAAGTAAACAGTACCATGACCTTAGCTTTCCTAATGATACTCCCTTTTCGCAGCTTCTGGTCTCATCTCTGACAGTGATATGACATAAAATAATTATTTGGTCATAAATATTAACAGACAAAAAATACTTCTTTGTGAGCTGGCATATATTCATCCTTACCTAGTGCTCTGAATATTAGCAGCCGGTTTAGTTATTGCCCAATACACCCTGAGTGTATAAAGAGCTCCTCCTTCTTTGTTCCCGCTTAATCTGATTCATTCATAATGACTCCTTTAATTTAGCAATGTGTATCTTATTGGAATAAATGGCATTTGTGAGAAACTTGTCTTTTGATGAGATTTGGCAATAGCATACAAGCCCTGTAGGTGATGAAACTCGTTCCCTTTCTCCATTTCTGCTCTTTCACTATGCCTCTGCATAGGCAGCACAAGGCCAGAGCGCTTCTTTCTTTTCCATTTTATGTATTTTAAACTGAACGTATAAAATATTTTGTGACAATAATATTTTAGTCACTTTAACATCTGCAGCATATTTGGCATACCAGGGGCTAGCAACTGCAGTTGCTGGGCTGACAACAATTCTAGTTTGCCTTCCTCCACCTGAGGTTAATAGGGTCATGTTTCATTCTGGTTAAGAGGAAGCCCTGTGTTCCTGAGATGTTCCTTATCCCAACAGCTTGGATTCAAGTGATGTGTAAGAATCCTTTTTTCCCAAGTAGGTCTGATTAATTAGTGCCTACTTTAACCTGGCACATAATGCTAAATTAAACTTTACAGTCTGGGTGAGGGCCCAATCTCCCTTCAAAGGGTGTAATTGCATAACAAAACCAAAATCCTTTCTGCCTTGAAGGGCTTTACTCTGAAGTATTTCCACTTAGTTCAGTAGTCAGTCTTAGAGAAGTTTATTCCTACTCTGTCAGCACCAAAGACCTCGTGTTTGGAGTGGGAGGCTGTTAAAATATCAAATTGTACTGTGCCATTTTGATCACCCCTGTATAGGGAACAATGAAAAGCATCTGCTTTTAGTTGAGCGTAATGATGAGCACACTAGCAGTTAAAACTGCTCTGCTGCTTCAGTCATAGCAAATCTCTGTGTGGAAGGGAAAATGATGTATTCCATCTGATTACATTGCAAAGTGCTCCGGAGCAGAAGCTTCCGAGTAGTGTTTCACATGCTACAAGCTGCAGCGTCTCTGAGCTGGGCTGCTCATTCACCCCAGGGTGCAGGAGAGTAGGGTGACACTGGGGATGTTGGAAGGGGAAAAACTGAGTATGTATGTGTCAAAACTGGACCCAGCTGAACAATAGTACTTTTGGAGGTGCCAGTCTGGAGGAAGAAAGTTATCATCTGTAGAACCTAATGTTACTGCAGATCTGGTGTTACTGCAGGAATCGTGGTGGTTAGGATTTCATCCTGTGTTAAAGTAATGTCCTAAAACGTCCTGTGCCTGACAGTGTCACTTCCCCTGTCAGCCACAAGCCTGACAAAACTGAAATGCAGCTCCCAGCTTACCCTCTTACTCTTTTGTTCTGAGGCAACCAAAGTGTGTTTTAGGGCTGAGAAGGCTCCTGGGGCTACTGGCATGTGCAGCTCCCAGAGCATTAGCAAGCAGAAGAGACTAGATGGTCTACCCCTTTTATTTAAACGCTTGCTAAACATTGCCTCATGCGTTATGTCACCTGCTGATGTCCCACATCAGCCTCCTCGTCAGACAGACTCACCATAGCCATGCCTTGGAAAAATGAGCATGTAGCTTATTGTCTGCATTTGTAGCCCTCTGTTCCTACCCCCTTCATGGAGAGGTAGGCATGTAACTGTCCTGTTTGCCACCAAATTGCAGGCTAAAGTGGATAAAGGCACACAGTTTAGTCCTCCAGTGACTCGGGGGGCGGGGGGAAGGGGGGCCAACAACAGACGGACATAAGGGAGCAAGGACACAAGGGAAGATTGAGTAGAGACAGACACACAGACACTGCCTGTTCCACCCGGAGCCTGGCAGCTGGGGATGAGCATGGGACAGGCAGGAGACTGCTCCAACACAGTTACGCGGCTGAGTGTCTGTACAAGCCCTCCACAAATTCATGTCATAATAAGCCACATAATAGGCCACTGAGCAGTGGCCTCACCTTCCTAGGAGTACCAGTGCTGAGCACCAAGCTTCCTTGATAGAGGACTTACTTAATCAAGGAGGGCTAATCTCAGAAGTGATTCATTTACTCCAGGGAGAAAAAGAAACACATCACAGACTGCTGTAACAAGGGGTTAGGGGAGGGCATAAACCAAAAAAACAACCTTTTTGGAAGCAGCAAGAGACAGACAGTGCCAGTGTGAAGAATAAAGCTGAGAATGTGAAACAAAATACAGAGAAGCTACTGAGAACATACTCTGCAAGTTCCCCAAGCAAGGGGTGTCTGCTGTATGTTCCTGGGTTTGGCATTAACTGCAGCTGCTCCAGGGTCAGGGAGGACAGTCCATATGGATTTCTCTTAAAGAGCAGAGAAAAATCTCAGATCATAAAGATTATGATGCAGAAGGAAAGGCGTCAAATATTATGTTGACAACACCATAAAAGCATTTTACAATAGTTCCCTTCTCACCTGAAATAATGTGAAAGGGGCTATGATATAAGATTAGAAGTAGAGCAAAGCCGAGAGGAGAACTGATCAGCCTAGAGAGCAGAATGATAGCACCCCATTAAAAACAACCCAGCATTTTTCAAAGCAATGCAATAAAAGCTTCAAGGAGTTACCCATGCAAGACATAATTAAACAGCTGGGCTTATGTCATATCGTAGTATGTTAATATGAAAAAGACTAGGAGGATGGCCACGTGGAACTTTTTCATCATCAAAATAAGCTGTTTCTGTGAGCCAAACCAGTCTGTTGAAACACTTCATTTAGATGAGGTTTTCTTCTCACAGACCCAAAAACATTTCCTCCTGTGTTACGGAGCCTGCTGATCACCCGTGATCAGTCCCTTCGTCAGACACACTCCCCACAAACACACCTTTTGGCTTCATTCAGACTATTAAATTGGCCTAAAATGTAATTGTTTTCATGGGCAAGTTTTAGGCAAGGGGAAGGAAGGGCTAATCCATACAGAAACAAGCTTTACAGATGAGAAGATGGATATGAAAAGACTCATTCTCTTAAGGTCCACTCTTCCTTCTCAAGCACTGGTGGTTAGATTAAGACACTTAGCCCAGCCTTTAGGTTGGATTAAACAGAACTCTAACTGGCCTTTCTTGGGGAAGGTACTTCAGATGTGTTACCAGTCCTTCAGATGCAACCACTGCTGCAGTGAAAGAGCAGATCACAGCTGACATCCTAGAAGTCACCCAGCCTGACATGTATATATTGCAGTTGCAGACTCATGCTTTGAACATGTTCTGGAAGGTTAGAATACAAATGTTTTAAATGCTCTCCCAAAATGGGTTTCAGTACTTACAAACCTCCAGAGAAGAGCTGCTGTCCCGTACACTCCTGTGCCGGTGCACAGGGCTCATTATCCAGACCCTTTCCAAAGTCACAGTGTACTTCTATTAGCAAAATTACTATGACAGCATTTGTTTGATACCTGTCAAACACAGCTTCAAAGGAGGAGGGAAAGAAGGTACTGTGTTGTTATTAGTAATCTAAATCCATTACATGCAAAAAGTAGAAGCTTGTTCAAAAAGATGAGAAGCAAAGTAAGTTGCACCCAAGTAAAGATTTAGAGCAGAGGATGGGAAACAATATGCAGAGAACGGTGGCCTGGCACAGATTCCCAGAATGTGACAGCTGAAGATGATCTTCAAACACAGCCAAGCTTTATGCTATAAAACACTTTCAAATAGAAACTACTGGTTTAAGTTAATCCCTGCTTTATAGGTGGCCAGTGTAAAGAACGCAGCTGGGACATAACACGATCATGGTGGCTGAGTTCAGGGAGTAGATGAGTTATGGCACTCTGCACATGCTGTGAGCAAAACAGTAACCCCGCTGAAATGCTGCTCTTAGAGGATTGCACTTGCTGAGTCTCATGGGCACCAGGGCTCTTGAAAAGCAGCCACAGCCCAAATAAAGACAGGGGCTGTGCTCTGGAGCAAACCCTACAAACAGCATCTGAGGCATCTGGGAAGAAAGGAATGGTCAGAAGGAAAGCCAATTTACTTAACCTGTTATGGAGTTTCCAAACATTTGCTCTGTCATTACATGGTGCAACCAAAGAAGAGAGTCTGCACAGTTACAGGACTTGCCAGCTCCTAGGAAATGTTAATTCAAAGCCTGGTATAACCAAAGGGCTACATCTCACAGCTTATCCTCAAAATGAAGGGTGGAGTGGTTCAGCTAGTTCAAAGAAACCAGCCAGGAATCACATACAAACATACCTCTGGATATTTTCTAGACTTTTTTGACCACTGTTTGGGTTTAGGTCTTCCATATAATACAAATATTGCCATGTAGTCACAGACAGGAAATCAGTTTTGGATCTCAACAGGCAAACTGTTTCTAATCGCAATTGTTGCTTTTTTGCTAAACAAAGTGATTTTAAACAGACCTCCAGTGTAGCTTAATGTTGTGTTTAAGCAAGCTGCTCAGAGTAAGTGCTTTAGCCCCTTTTTGCTTATTTCACATCTTGAAACGTTACCTTTCTAAACTAACTTACAGCCCAGAGTGCACTGCTCTGGTTTTTAATCACTGTCATAGAAAATGGTCTTACCTACTTCCCTTGCCTTGCCCTTCCTACGGTCACAATCAGATTTGGCTTTAACCAGGACTTGCCTATAGCAAAGATTTACAGAGGTAAAAGGTAAATTGTAGTATTTCTAAAGTCCACTCTGTCAAGCACAAGCAGTTCCTTCAAACCATTGTTCACTTTGGAACGCATTCAACACATCAAAGAAATCCAGAGGCATTTGAAATATCTTTTAACTTACAAATAAGTTAGAATTTAAAACTTGATCCAAAGCCCAGGAAAGGTTCCATCTAAATACAATAGTTATTGAACCAGGTTCTTCAAGCATAACCTTTTCATCATCAGTAACTCACATAAAAGAATACCTGTGAAACTAAAAGGTGTTGCTGTTCTAACAGTGCCAGCATAAACTCATATTTCCAGTCTTTCTTACCATGGTTATGGATGTATCATGGTTAAAGTAACGGTACTTACATTGTTAGCCCATATTCCAATATTTATTTAGGATGCTTACTGAAGTACATTCTGCTCTGTACCATTACAAGAAGTGTGACTGTACCTGTACTAAAAGCTTTATAGCATCACTGCAGCTGCAAAGGAGAGTCCCACTAAAAGGTTTACTGAGTATAACTGTATTAAGTATGATTAGTTAGCAAAACAGATGTTTGGACAGACCTCCTGAACAGTATCTGCAGTCCCATTTATCTAATGCTCCCGTAGTACTTAGCAGCCAGCTCAAACATCTCTTCAACTGTCAAATAAATTCCCACAAACCACATGAGAGCAGAACAAATTGAGCTCCAGCACACACACGGAGTATGTGCTGGCTTTCCTATAGCAGAATTAGTACCATACAGCTTCTCTATGCAACAGGATAAGTCTGTATCCTAACCAAGGGAATGGAAAGCAAGCTCATACTGTCTGCATTAGACCTTATTCTCAATGCCAGAAGAAAGAGGATTAAGTATGTAATTTAAAACACAAGCATGAACATTTCAACTTTGAATTGACTGAAGCGATGTGGTAAGATGATGCACTTCAGCTTAGATTGCTCTGAAACCTTCCATGAGGAGTAAGACATGGCAGAAGCTTGGTTTACAACAAGGCTTTAAAGAAATGAAAATATGGGAATAATACTTCTTTCATGTATGCTTAATCTAAAACCAATTTGGCTCAAAGCCTTTTCAGTACTAGTCTTTCTTGATTGAGAAAAATACCGCAAAATGAACTCGGAATTTTATTGAAAAAACAGAGCAGACTTAGTCCTACCAGTGTACATGGCAGTTTGCACCACCAAAGAACCTATTCCTTTGATATGGATCTTTACTGTCATGTAGACTTCTGTGAATGTGCTCCTCCTACAGATTCTGCTACAGCAACACATGGAAGAACCTGCCCAGAAATGCTGCTGGCTCTGTCCTGCTGGCTTGCTCTGGTAAAGATGAGAAGGGTGTCAGCAGACTAACAATGACACTTGCATTTATGACAATAAGCTGGAACAAGAGTCTCAACAATTCTAAGCATCAAACTTTTAGCTCACAAAGTTGCATCATGCGAAAGAACAAAGTATGTGGGAGGTGAGCAGCAGAGAAATTAAGGGTGACAGCTGTTAACGTACTTGGATGACACACACCGAAGGATGTTGTTAAAGAGCAGAATGGTGTCAATTCTCATTTTTGCAGCTATGGCACACCCCTTTATCCATGCAACACATGATACACAATTATCCTGCAGAGGTCACAGAAGTCAGCTATCCCTTTCATCTCATCCACATCAATTAGAAAAATATGCCAAAGTTCACTAAGGTTGACTTTTTTTAACTTTTTATGGCTGTTAAGGGACTGATTCCTGACTCCAGAAGCTCACAGCCTATCATGTTCTCAAGGTGAGGGTGGAGGCTGCAAACAGAAAGAAATAGGAAGCATTCTGGTAACAAAGTGGAAAAATTAGAGATACCTCTGGTGCCCATGCCAAGAAAACATTGAAGATGCCCATGAAAGCCACAGTCATTCTAAAGAGAAACAGTAAGGGAAAAGAAGGATGGTAGTGGCCTGACTTGATTTCAAGGCAGCAATTTCACCACCCACAACCAGCTGTTTGTAGGGCAGAAGCACCAATTGTGCTGGTCCTGAGACAGCTACCAACTATTGGACCTGAAACACCGATCAGCAGCAACAGTATTAGCTGTCAGTGCATATTTCCTAACATGGTGACATTCCTTCTGCCCTCTTGCTTTTGTCTGGGATTTAGCCTTGTGAGTAGTGCCGATCTTCAGGGATTTGTGATTCCATCCTCAAATTCCCTCCTGTCCTCTGCCAGGCAGCTTTCCCTAGCTGCTTCTCCAAAACACTCTTTATGCAGTATGTCTATTTCTACATACACAATAAGAGTCTGGAGATATATAACCCACTGGAGGACTGCATGGGACCCAGGTATTTCTTTGGCAGCTAAGTTGTAGGATAATGTTCAAAACCATAAACACACGTGCAGAAAAGTGAACATCTTTAGATCTATAAAGTTAACAATTTCTTTTCAAGCTTCTTTTTTCTATTTTTTTCTATCACCAGGCTGGATTGTAAAACAGAGCCCCTGAATAAAAACACACTGCATCAGATCCTCCTGTGCCATTTTAGCTTATCACCTCATCAAAAGAGAAATCATCTTAGAATTAAAAATAGCCTCCAGGTTCAAGAGTAGGCAGTAAAATGATTCCAAATGAGATAAAATAGGGGAAAGAAAAATAATAATTCTTCAGCAGATATATTAAAACAGGCAAAGCACATGCTTGGGGAGACTTTGCTTTCATGAGGAGAACCAGTCTGGACTCACACCCACAAATGACACCCACAAACACTTCCTCCCCAGGAGCGTCGCATTCTCCACTCTATCACTGTCTCATACACAGCTTATGGGAAGATACTGCAAAGCCATAGTGGAAAGAAACACCCACCTTTTTTTTTTCTTCTGACCTTATGCAGCCCTTTCATCTCTCTGCAAGGGCTCAGTACCCTGCAGTGGTCGCTTTAAGGAGCAACGAACCTAAGACAAAGCCTGAAGTCTTCCCGATAGCCAAAAGGCACTGACCTGCACTGAAGCGTCCTAACCCATGTCCCCCCAGAAATGTCCCCTTTTCCAGCTGCTTGTAATTTGGAAATGTAGTGGGTTTCTGAAGTTCTTGTCCAGATCAACTATGATAAGAGAAGGGGCAACGGCTTTAAACTAAAAGAAGGTACACTTAGATTAGATATTAGGAAGGAGTTCTTTACTGTGAGGTGGTGAGGCACTGGCACAGGTTGCCCAGAGAAGATGTGGCTGCCCCATCCCTGGCAGTGTTCAAGGCCAGGTTGGATGGGGCTTTGAGCAACCTGCTCTAGTGGTAGGTGCCCTTGCCCATGGCAAAGGGGTTGGAACTCTATGGTCTTCACAGGTCCCTTCAACTCAAACCGACCTGTAATTCTAACTGTACATTCACACACCGTAAGTCGAACACTGGAAGCTTCAGATTTGCCATTAATAGACTGCACGGCTGATTCACACATTCACAGTAAGCCCAAAACACTCTCCAAGTGCCAAATTTATTGCACATTTACAGTAAATCCAACACTTCCCGGAAGCTTCAGGCTCATTGCACATGCTACACACAGTAAAAGCGTAGTGATTTCTGTCTGGGAAATCCCCTGCACGTAACAAATGGTATGGGAGCTTTCACTCAATGGCTAAAATGAAACACATCGTGGCAGCTGCTCTGCTGATGGTGTTGGGCCTGGGAGACACAAGGTAACTAACCTGTATTTTGAAATGTAATATGGAACCAACCCAGGAATAATGCCTCCCTCCACTTAATCCTCCAAATGCTGTGCAAGAAGGTACGTTAACTGAAATCATGTTTCACTGGTGGTTGCAGCTTGGCTTGAAGCAGCTGTGCTTGAGTTGGAGTCCACCAACCTGAATCGTGCTTCTGTTCATATTTCAGGCTGCCTTCCTAGGGGAAAGGATTCTCCCTGGCTGACATAAAACTCCTGACACTACACACAGTTGTTTAATTGTAGCTGTTTCTTCCATATGCTTATCAAGAATTATATTCTATCATTATACCCATTTAATCTAAAGACTTTCATATTAATACACTCCTTCATCCTGTTAATATAATGTATTTCATTGTAACTAGTAGAAATGGCGTATCAGAAGACAACTGAGGTTTTGCTCAGATTTGTGATTATCTGCACAAGAAGTTTGCCATACAAGATTAACCATCTTCAGTTAGTAAAACTACCTCTCATCTTTCCTTTCCAATCCTGCAGTTACACAAGATCTATTTTTGAAGGTGCCCTCTTAAGACTGTCATGATAAATGGAGCATTTAGTTAGGCAGTTTATGATTTCAGTTTAAAAGAAATACATACAATTAAAGCAAAACTTTCTTTGCGCAACATAGACAAAAATTCCTAAAGTCTAGAAAATGTAAAAATTCTCAATCGTTTGGCTGCAGAGCCTCAGCAATTGTTAAAAATTATGCACATATTCAATACCATGTCACATTTCTAAAGCTTCAGTGCAGTAAGCTGTGAAACATGCTCTTCCCCCCTTTGTATATAAAGCAGTTTATTTCAGATATAGTATATGCACTGATCATACCTATTTTCAAAAGGGTACGTTTCAGCATGGCTTATCACCTGCAATGGTAAGTAGATTTTGAAATCAACCAGTAATTACATTTCTTTCAGCCTTACTTTTGTGAAAATAGATCAAAACTCTTTTAAAATCTGAACTATGACCTGGCATTATGCTGCTTGTCCCGTAAGGAAATTATTTGCAATGTACATCTCCTAAAGAAATGCCTTTTGGACTATCACGGTGTTTCAGGCTTTTCTCAGAATTTCTATTATTAGGGAAAAATAGAATAGAGAGACAGAAATATTTTCATTGACTCCCACAAGTCTTTTACTAGACTCAAGAGGCGAAGAAAACACGTAACACCTGGAGGTCTGATGGTAAGAGGAAACTAGAATTATTTTTATCTATTTCCCCTCTACACCTCCACTACATTTCTCCAGCCCGTCATTATGTCATATGTCAACTTGGAAGATACTCTTTTTCCCCAAACTCCTTCTGACAATGCATTAATTCTCCAGCTCGTTTCTGCAGAACAGTGTTTTTCTCTCACATGTAACCTTCTTAGAGAAGGATTTCACCTTTTTGCCCAACACTCCCCTTTGGTTTTTAATTCATCATTAAAATGGTATTCTGTGCTTCAACAAGGTTAATCTCAAGTGTGCACCACAGACATTACCTCATCTGTGCAGCATATGCAGCTCAGTACATGCGATCTCCTTTATGTGACAATCTCTTCAAGATTGCAAATTATAATTTCTCTATCAGAAACATGAAAGCATTTTTCACGTTATGAAGAGAACAATGGCACACAAAGGCACCATCAAAATTTGTATTATCTTTAAAAGACAATGAATGTGGGGTAAAAAAATAACACATGTTCTTGTTCACATGGAGTCAACAATGCTGTCGTTTGGTTTTATAAAGAAATTAAGATTTTTTTTGTATGTGTGCAGTTTCTTTTATCTTCTGTAAAGTGTTAAAGGCTGCAAACTTGTCCTCGCTGATAGATATGCCATTACACCTGAAGGGGTAAGAGCTAACAAAAAATATGCAACCATGCACACAGTTGTTCAAACTCAGCTGCTTGGTCCAGCGCTAGAATAGTCCAACCTGCACTGAAGAAATATTTTTAGTGCTTAGTATTTTGGCACAAATTATTTATGACCCAGGATAGCTGGAAAATTATTTCCATAAGCAGCTTGCTTTTATTCTTTCTTTTCATCATTTTTCCTCTAAATGCTATAGCTCACCATAACCCATATGTACACTCCCTTATATGTCCTGCTTGTGACACTCAGTTCATTTTCTGTTACTGAATGTAATTTGTGGCTATCTAAATTGCACATATTTATCATTGCTAATTTTTAAGCAAGTAAGGCTCAATCGTATTCACATTGGTAAAACTGTACAGGATTCCAAAAAGAACAGCACAAGTCACTCAAAAATAAGTATTACATAGCTTGCCTAAACCTGAAGCTATTATACAGTGCTATATGTCACTGTTTAAAGGAATCTTTATAAAGGGTATAATGTCTTTTCTGTCTTTGAGAAACAAACAAAAAAAGCATTTGTAACACTCACACGTTATTTTCTTACCTAGAAAACAGTCACACACTAAATAAAATCTCCAAACCCACAGACATAATACTTCAAAAGCTCCTGATCTAACCAAAGAGTTTGCATTTAGAGTCCACATCTCCACTAACACCACAGTTGCATCTGGACTATTACGTTTAATAGCCCCCAGTGGACCTACCCCTCCCTGAACCCTTTAGTACCTTTGGCCTCCACAAGTGTTGCACGTACTCTCATACTTTTCTCTCGCTGCAGCCCTAGGTGCCTGAATTAACTGTATCGGCAAAAACCTCCAGGAGGTTTGAATGGTGTGTTTGGAGGATTAAAGCGGTCAATACCCCAGAGCAGGGTAGAACGTCCCTCTAAAAAAAGAAAAATAAAACCAAGAAGAAACCACTACCGCCAGTTCCATGTTCCACCTCCCCCCCCCCCCAAAAAAAAAGGGGGGAATTTCTACCTTTACAATTTACGTTGGTAAGGCTTTTTGATCACTTTAAATATAAATCAGGAAAAAAGTCTGGGAAAAAAATCCCTGCCTCTTCCCATCTCACTGATTCTACCCTTTCCTTCAAATAGTCACAGCAAACTCCAAAGACAACAAAGAACTGACCTAGAGGCTGATCTCCATCAAATGTCTTCTATGTTGTTTTTAAGTTTGACTAGATCTAGATAGCGTATCATATACAGCACCAAAGCTCAAGGAAAGGAAGACATTTCTACATTAAACACAGATAACGCCTATATTACTTATTAGGAGACTTAAACTACACCCCTGATAGTAAAAGAAAACTCCGTATTTCCAGGACTACACATTGACAAAGTCAACAGAAGAGTGCAAAATACAAGAAATGTTTATTCAAGTAATCAAATACAGCTCAGAAGAGAGACTGACTATGTATGTAAGCCTTAGCGTTCACTGAATCCCACATTTCACCAAGGATGAAGAGGATGAAAGAGAGCAAGAACACGGTTGTGGGGATGTTGACGGAACACCCTTCCCAAACAAATACCATGGAATTACGATAACGTTGCATTTCCAGCATGAAACTGATTCTAAACTCTGTATTCATCAGCCTGAGAGCAGCTGAACAACACAAGAATTTTCTATCAAGCCTGTTCAGATTCACAGATACAGCCTGCAGAAACTCAGCAGACACACACAACAGAAACAGGGAGGTAACTGTAACTGAGAGTTTTGTTAAGACACAAATTCTGCAGAGTATAAAATATTTATCATCACCACGGGTGGTGTAACAGTTTGTCTTGCAGATGCTCACAGGCCTGCCTAATAAATCTGTAAGAGGAGAAGGTTTACCAGCTTTACCTGATCTCAGAGTGCTGGCTGAAACACAAAACCCCTAGGTATGGAGGAGTCCTTGGACTCCCTTCTCTTTGGGTGAGTGTCCTTTGCCAGACTTTGAACACAGACAGCTGTTTGCAGACACCAATGTTACCAGAAGGGTGGTAAGAACTGAAAGGGATCTTACACTCATGGCTGTGAATGTTGCGATTGGAGGTGGCATCAAAGCAATTCAGGTGTCTGTCCTTGCTCCAGAGCCTCACACTCCCACAGTGTGCAGTCTCATGTCCAGAGCAAAGCCAGGTATGCTGCGGAATACTTCAGGGCACCTACTCAGAAGCAGAAATGCCAGATCTGATTGCAAAGACCCAGAAATACTGAATCAACTAACAACCAGAGCTCCAGCCCAGAGTCAAGTCTCCAGATGCTCTTCCTCTTTTCATTTCCTCTCTGAATTTCTCTCTAACATCTGTGTTTCCTTTTAAATACCATGCTACAGTCCAAAAGCATTTGTAGAATGTGTTAGTGTATACCAGGGTAGAGTGCTAGTAGATGAATACAGGGGTTATGTATAAGTATATACTGAATACAGAAAGTATGGCAGAGCCAAGTCCAAAAAGCAGCATCTGCTGCTCATGGTTCTCCCAGGCAGCTCCTACACATGCTCACGTCAGGTGAAAGTTTGCCTTGGTTGTTGCTGTTGCCTCTTGTCCCACCTTCAGCTGTAAGGCAGCCTGGAGAGCAGCACATCTGCTGAGGAAACGAGATTTCTGTAAGTTTGCTATTCAGTTACACAGGGTTTTTCAAATCAAGCCTCCTCACCTCAAACTTCATTTTCAGACTCAATGAGGTTTCGGTTGCACATTTACATAGTGCTGAGCCTTTGGAAGGTAGAATGAACCGGAAAGGCAACAATCAGGAGCTGTCTCAGCTACGCAACAGTTTAAAAACCCAAGCGGGGACACAAAAAGTAGTGGAGAAACAGCACAAAAGCCTGCTGTTCCTGCCCATAGCAATATCTGCTCCTACTCCCACCTCATTAATTCCTAGTTTTCCTGATTATAGAAACAGCTTTTTCTGCGGCTGCAATGTATGGCATCGTGCCATTTGCATATGCAAACTGACACACGAACAATGAACCAGTTGCACAGTTCCTTAGAGAGCAACAATGTAGAGGATTTACGACACGTACATGGCAACAGGCAGGGAGGGGAGTATGGGGAGATGGACATACAAAACAGCTCATGATGTTCCTTATATTGCTTTTCTGATAAATAATCTTTCAGGAATTTTCTTGAAATAAAGTATTTAGCACATTGGTGGACTATTGACACTGGGTTTGGGAAAAGAATAGAACTAGAGAGCTGTGTGACTTTAATTTGCCGCCAGGTGCATACCTCTTTATCACATTTTAATATAAGATCTCTGACTGCATGACTGCACACTGTTCTGCCACAAGAGCTCTGTCCCCCTCAGTGTAGAGAAGACTGTTTATTTTATGAACGGAAGCTTAGAATTTTGTTTTCTTCCTGTTATTCAAGATATCATCCAGGACTTTATGTGTTATTTATACTGTACTATCCAAAAGGAATTACTCATTTATCACTGTAGCAAAATGTTTCACTAATTTCATATTATTTTCCTTCTAGACTAGATGGGAGACACCATTATTATTCCCATTTTACAGGCCAGGAGCTGAACTAGAGACAGATTATGGGGATACATTAAATAGTAACATGAGATGCCAGGAGCCTGCTTTTTCAAAGATGTAACTGGACGTTATATAGGACTTCAGAGATTCAAAGCACAGTTCTCGTCATGTCAACTCCACCTCTGAGTGTCTAGGGTCTTACTTTTCAAACAAGAGGACAGTGATTGCCTTTAGAAGATCTGGCTTAAATAATCTGACCAGGAAGATGCAGAGCGCTGTAGCAAAGGCAAGGATAGACTCCAGTCATCCGGAACATCATGCAGCTCCCTTGATCATTAAAGAATAGCTATACCACCTCTATGAGAGATGAAGAAATTTTACTGATGAAGGCAAACCTCCTGAAAAACAGCCCCTCACATGGACTGATCTGAATCACAGGGCTCACTACTGGGGCTGACATCCACTGCAAACACATCTGCCATGTGAGATAAGAAAGCAACTGGGAGCAGGAGTAGGTTGTTACATCTGCATTGACCAGCACTGAAGGGAACACGAGGCACAACTCACCAGGAAACTTCTCAGCTATTTGGTGATTGCAAAGGAGGGTGACATTTAGGAACCCTGGATCCCATCCCTGCTTTGAGCAGGAGCATGATTTAATGAACATAGACTTCCAGTCTTTCTCCTCGAGCATGCTGTCTTTCTGCCCTATTCTACACGACGTGTTTTAAGCCCACCAACAGCCCTTGGTCCCATCGCAAACTCCTCATCCCTAAACCATGCCTGGACAGCACTGGTTCCCTTGGCAGATAATGCCAGACTGTACCTCCTTATTTTAAAACACAGCAAAGTTACTTGAAAAGTACTGACCATTAGGCCTGACATCAGTAAAAAGCTGAGTAAAAGCAGAAGGCATTGGTACAGTAACACCGAATCTCTCCCATGTGTCTGACTTGGAACCACACAACAAATGATACTTACTTTATGAGAAGATAATACAACTGATTAAAAACCACATTACTGAAGAATATTAAAATGTAAGATGTAGTTTAATAAGCAAATATGTGAAATGGACTCTTTAGTGCTGAACCTTCTAGGAGTAGTTCTTAGTCTTTTTATCTATTCATCTATGGCCTACACAATGTTGTAAGGTCTTGGCTGGGAGAGCTTGCACATGGCACTTAAAAGCAGGGGCTGCAGAAAGTAATGAAGGGAACATGTTGTTCTTATGAGCTCTGCTAAATGGTAACAGCCCTCCAGGAAGTTTCAGAAAAGTCAGATGCAAATCAGAAATGCAGGTGATGCTGGAAGGACAGAAGACTACTTTGAAAATCGTTTTCCCAGAGGGAAGCCAAAGAGTGAATTCAAATAAGCACCAGAACACAAGCTCGTGGGATAAGCTGCAAATGGAAATACTGAGTGAAAGGAATTGATTTTGCCACAGTACAATTCACTCCTGAGACCACTACAGTGTGCAGTCCTGATGCCCACTTCTCCAAATCTCCCATCTTCCTTACAGACAGGTGTACAAAAGTGTCAAAAATTTGGAGAGCAAGTCTCAAAAGCATGAGGCAAGGAACAACTGTATGGCTTGGTTGTGCTGGGAAGATATTGCCCTTTCTGACCCTGGAGCTGGTTTTCAACCCAGCTCTTTTACAAACACTGGCCAGGCCCATGAGTTTTGTAGTGTCCCATGAAAACAGCCAACTTTTACATTTCAACTTTCTGCCACTGAATACAGGAGTCATAAAGGAAGGATTTCCCCATGTGCACAGGTGCAATAGTTTGACCCTTTGATCTTAGGAAAAGATACGGATGTCATTTTTAACTTCATTTCCTAAGGAAACCAAAAGGCAGAGGCACCATGTGTCTCTGTATGTGTATGACCAAGTAATCACTCAAATCCTCTGGCCACCTTTATCCAAATTTGACGGAGGAGTACAGATTGCTTTGAGGTACAAAGCTCCTACTCATTCTCAGAGGATGAGAAGTTCAGATAGAAAAGGGGGGCCTTGTAAGCACCCTGCATAAGGAAAACTGGTAGTATGATCCCTCTAGATAATAGGCACTAAATGAGACACCACATGAATATCCTATTCAGAGCAAGGCTTCACTCACAGCTCAAAATCAATCACAAAACACGCATCTTGGTGGGTGCTGGAAGGCATGAAGGCAGCTTAACAGCATTAGTTGTTTCGGTTCTCCTCAGAAATAGCCGCACTTGGCCCCAGCAGTAGAGAAGCATTGAGAGGCCAGAACTGGAGAGATGGGAAGAAAGCCACCCTTAAGGGCTCTGCCTGGTGCAGATCAGGGCTGGCCAGGGCAAGGTATTGTTGTCAAATCAGTGGGTAGAGACCATGGGGAGGGCACATCTTTCCCTACACGCTGAGCTACACTTCACCTGCAGGAAATCTCCAGCCTGTATCTTCTCTGGTCATCATCCTGTCATCACAGGAACCTGCAGAATTGAAAACAGGCTCTAAGTAACACCATCTATGAAAAATACTTTGCAGAATCTTCTCCATTTTACTTACTTATTATCTAAAAACACAGTCACGTAAATATAGGTGAAATCTCTATCACATGAAATGCATCCTTCTGTTGTAAAATATATACAGAAGTGCTGGATACATGGAAACATCCCCCTTTTTTTTTTTGCTTTTTTTGAGTAGGAGGACATATGATCCATTTCACTGTACTGTTACATACACTATTTTTCAGATAATAGTTAGTGAATTGCTCTGACACCTGGGTTGGATCAATCCCAGGCGCAGCTACAGGTTGGGCAGAGATGAGATTCAGAGCAGCCCTGCAGATAAGGACTTTGGGGTCTTGGTCAATGAGAAAATGAACATGAGCTGAGAGTGTGCGCTCACAGCCCAGAAAGCCAACCGTATCCTGGGCTGCATCAAAAGGAGTGTGACCAGCAGGTCAAGGGAG